>SNQJ01S0289496.1:0-10822 GCA_010110895.2 Picea sitchensis | reverse complement strand
AATCTATCAATGGCCGCACACAGAGGTGCAGGAGCTGGGGGTAGTGCCCCAGGAGGACCAGCAGGCGGCCAAGCACCGCTTCTTGGAATTTTTGCTAAAGTAGCTGCTAGATATGCCCCCCTTGTCCTCCGAGTTCCCCTACATGACCTTCCTGAAAATTATATGAAAATCCTTCCCAAGTTTACAGTGGAAGGAGATTTGACCGCTCAAGAACATATAAACTTCTTTGACCAATTTGCTGACATCCTCGGAATTGAACATGAAGATGTCTATTCTAGACTCCTCGTTCAGACTTTCGAGGGACAGGTGAGGACTTGGTTTCGAGCGTTAGCAGACAGATCTCTAAGATCTTGCGAAGAACTTGAAAACGCTTTTATCAGACAATGGGGGAGAGGAAAGACCACCTTTATTACTTAACTGAATTTGGAGCCCTTAGAAAGAAAAACTCAGAATCAGTTCTCGAGTTCATGCAAAGGTTTAACAAGTTGTATAATAAAATCCCAGTTGAAGTCAAACCTTCTCAACCCGCAACAAAGGTAACTTTTGCTAGCGCCTTTGATCCCAATTTTGCCCTATTATTGAGAGAAAGAAGGTCAATAGATCTCACGAAAATGCAAGATGATGCTCTTGAGATTGAATTGAACATGATGGCATCAGGGAAATTAAAAGCTAAAATAGAAACTGGGAATAAACAAAATAGGAAATTCAAAGAACAAGGTGGATCCTCAAGATTGGGTAAATCCTCGGGAGATAAAATAGACGAGATGGCTAGGGTAATTAGAGAACTTTCAAATAAAATCTCAAAAATGGAACTAGATAATTAAAAAAGGGATAATTTTCCTAGGAAGGATTTTAGAAGGAATCCTGATCCTCAGGCCCCACAGAAAACAATTAAAAATGAAGATCAAAAGATCCCAACCTCCTTCAAAAGTGAAAACTTCATTGGAGAGGAAGATCTAGAAGATTTTGAAGAATTTGATGAGGATATAAATAATCTCGGCAACGATAATAAATCACCCTATTTATTAAGACAAGATTATGAAAAATCTTTAAACAATGAAAGTAGATCGGAAGATAATGTTAGCAATGATACGTCTGAAGATTTGGCCTATCAGGGTATCACAGATGATATTATAGCCGAACTACATGAGAAATATAATTTAAGACCTAGGAACAAGAGTCTTCCAACCGCCCCAACAAAAAATATTTTGCCTAGAGGCGAAACTGATGAAGCAGCTCCAAAGGTTGCTGAGAAAAAAACTGCAAAAACCCAAACCACTGACACACAGCCTGACAAGTGAAAGTAGCAAACAGACAGCCTTATAGTGGAAGATAAATTTGTCGAAAATAGGTGATAGATAAGATTTTCCGTTATTTCAAAAGAGAACGAAAATGGTAAGGCAAAGGTGTGAATTCCAGAAAAGTCTATTTTTTCAAACAAAGGTTTTTTATAAAAAAGTGCGGTGATTGTCTCGTAAGTGTGATAGGTCACTAAAAGAATGATTTCAAAATCTAGACCCTAAGAGTTTCACCTAGAATAAGATAAGAGGTAATTAAAGTAAACAAAAAGAGAAAAGCATCTCTGAGAAAGAGTTCCAAGAGTTGGGTTTAAATTCATGACCATTGTTTTTCATTTTCCAAGTCTTTTCTCCGTTGCCCCTTTCTACCCTTGGTTTTGCCTTCATAAAAGACCAAATATCTTTCTGTGTTTCCCACAGAGGGAGAAGAGATTACGTCTTAGCTTTGGAAGTTGAAAAATAGTTCTTAAAAGGTAGACCAGTCCTCATAACTCCTCACTCTCCGACTAAACAGGTTATGCTTAGGTTGATCCTGAGTTTCCTAGGTTTCTTAACAGTTTTCTAAGGGTTTAGGCTTGCTCGAAGGAAGACCCCTGGAATTAATCATCCCCTTTTCCCTGTGGACTAAGGTGCTTTGAAAGTTAAAAAGGGTTGGTCCAGGGTAATCAAAGCAAGTTGACAGACCTATACTGCAAATTTTACACAGATACCATCCCAAGTTGATTACCCATATCAAAGAAATTTTACGATACCATCCCCTGCATACTTACTACCACCCATTTCCCACTTCGCATTCAAAAAGAAAAAATATAAGATAGATGGTGAAAGGAAAATTCATTCAGTAAAAAAAAGGATAGATAACTTCACCGGGGTAATAAACAGGCTCACCCCAGTGTAGCCAATATTCGTGTTTAAATGCATACTATGATTCAAGTGGTGAAAAGGAATTTAAGGACGATAACTTCACCGGGGCACTCAACAGGTCATCGGCATGAAGCAATATCCGAAGCTTAAACGCAATTATGGATCTGAAGTGGTGAAAGCGAATTTCGCAAAAGGACAGATAACTTCACCGAGATTGAACAGGCTCACCGGTAGTGAAGCAATATCCGTGGTTAAATGCATAATTATGATTTGAAGTGGTGAAAGAAAATCCAATGAAAAAGGATAGATGGTCTCATCGGTACTCCAATGTGCTCACTGCAAAGGAAGCAACATCTCGGGAGTAAGTATATGTATACCATACGTACTCTTTACTATCCTGGTTACTAGCCTTCAAACCGACCATATCCTGTCCAGACAAAGGCTCCCCCAATTCAAAAAGTTCTAAGAATGAAATTTACTTCATTTGATGCAAAGCAAAAGCCCCAAGACTGTTGGGTTTTCTAGGATTGTTTTGATCATCTTAAAGAAAACTTAAATTTGGTAGCGAGAAGGAGAAGATCAATGTGATCAAGGCCGAAGCTTATATCGCTGAGGAGTTTTGAAAAGCTTTTCGTATAAACGCTGATTTTTTTTTTCCCTCTCAGATCCCTTCCTACAAAGTTCTACGAAAGAAGCCATTGACTCCATTTACACAATAAAGACACTAAGTTCAATTCGTTTCCTCATCCATAAGGAGACGAACCAATTGGAGCCTATGCTGAAACATATATTTAAATTTTTTTATCTTCAAAACTAAAAATTTCCTTTTTTGGGTTTCATCTTTTCAATAAGCATAACCCTCAACTTTCATTTCCAAAGGCCGGTACTGAAATCTCGACAAGCTTTATTCTTTAAATAATTAAAGGAGAAAAACCAAAAATGTTATAAAGTCCTAACGCGCTTTCTATAAAGTTATTTTTTAAAATCACAAAAAGCTTAAACCCTAAAGGAGTTAAGACTAACCTTTAAAAGTTTTTCGTTCGTGGTTTATCGAGAATATGTTTCAATGCATTTCCACCAAGGAACTCGGATTCTCATTTCCGAAATATGGAAGTTACTAATCATTAAAGATTACATTAATCATATCACAATTTCGGGATACGAGGTTCAACGACGATAACATACCTCTTGTCAACACAATCCCCGAAATCCCGAAACGCAAAATCCCGACCCATAACTGAATTAATCATGTTTTGGAAGGTAGTCCTTAATCCTGATTAATTAATTCACTAATATGAAATTTTAAGGCTTAAGTTAACCATTTCGCAATTTCGAAAATCGGGTTTCAGCGATGACATACCTCTTGTCAACACGATCCCCGAAACCCCGAAATAATCAAAGTGGGTTTAATACTGATTAATTAATTAACTAAAACGAAATTAAGTCCTAATTTAAACTTGTCGTGATTTCTCATTTTCGAAAATCGGGATTCAATGATAACATACCTCTTGTCAACACGATCCCCGAAATCCCGAAATGCGAAGTCTCGACTCTTAATCTGTGTTTAGTTTAAATTAATTATGTTTTGGAAGCATAATTAATGACAATCAAACTTTTTAGGTTAGTTCATGTTCCGGTTTCCAATCGAATGAAATTTTCTGAATTTTGAATTCAAAAGCGCCAAAAAATGGTCACTTTAATAAAGGATAACCGATGATATGTGACACTAATGCGTATCTTAGTAAATATCCACTGCATTCAATGTATTGAATTCTTGTCAGCTGCGTCAACACCTGCATCGTTAAATGAATTAAAAGAGAGTTTAAAGGTCTGTGTTTCGCGACATGTTCAGTTTCATACTATCAAGCGCAAGACACATTCAACCGAGATCATACACTCCTTTTCTGTGACATGTTTTCCATCTAACTTAAAGTCATGGCACCAAAGAAAGCACTAAAGAAGAGTGAAGATATAGAGGAAGGAGATATCACATCCAACACCATGCCACATGTTATCGACTCAATTAAATCTTGGACACAAATCTCTGAATTCCTGGAATACGAAATCAAGAATTCTCCTACTGATTCCGAGAATCACTTTCAAGATATAGCAGAATCAGAGCTTCATAAGATCGCGGCGCGCCATCGGCTTATGGCGTACAATGACATGATCAATTGGGCCTTGGAAAGGGTTGATATTCTGATGAGGAGCATTTTAAATGATCAAGGGGTCGTTGTCGGCTCATTCAGGCCAGAACATATACAAGTAATGCATAAACTCTCACCAAATTCTAAGTACACTTATAATGCCGAGTTTTTAGCTGAATTTCAAAGGCAAGAGTGTACTGCGGCAGACCAAACTTATCCCGATTTAATCAGAGAATGGTGGAGATGTCCATCAAAGTTTAGGGTTGATAACCATGGAGTTTATGCCACAACATCTTTGAACGAATACATGGTCTATGTAGCCATTATGCTGTGTAGACTTTTTGGGAAAAAGAATCCCTGCCATTTTCCTACAGAATGGGTGCCCTTTTTAGAAGAAGGTTCAGAAGGATACACTTTCAACTAGAGTAAGATATTGTCTGATAACCTAGCTTAAGAGGTTTCAAATTACAAAGTTGCAAGATCTAAAGGTCAACCAGTGGCCTTTTACATGTTAGCGTACATTATGGACGTAGTCTGCTTTGTGACTCATTTTCCCCTAATGAATTGGAGTTGGAACATAACTAACCCCGAACCCATTCACGAGTATCACTCTGTTCTATGGGAAGAAAATGCTAAGAATGCATTTTACGAAATTTGTCATTTTATAATAATTCCAATGCATAAAATTTTTTATGGCTGTGAACCCCCTTGCATTTCTGAGTCAATCTCAGGAAATATCAGAGCAATAGTCGACTGGTTTGTTGATGAAAACTTCTCTTACATTAGGGTTTATGGGTGCTCAATCCCCCCTCACGCACATCCGAAATTCCTCCCGAACAGACTGGTATTAAGGGAGGTAGCACATCAAATAGTGAAAGGTGGTATTGGAATAGAGCTAAAGGCAACTCAAAAGAAATCCTGGCCAATTTTCCCTGTGTATGTCGGGAAATTTTCATTACTAAACCTTGGCCATTCTAAAGTGGAGGCTGAAGCACTAGAAGAAATAAAACTGGTAGATATTGAGCACAAAAAGCATGACCCTTATCCATTAGTAAGCAAACATTTGATGCACTGTAATTTGAAAGCTTATGAGCACGAAACATCTATTTATGATGATATATTCAAGGAGGTTAAAACTTATAAAGAGGTATTGAACAGGGTACAGGCCTTATCACCCGACGTACAGACTGGTTTTATGTCCTTCCAAATTCACAAGCGAAGTTGTTTGCCAAAAATTTTGCAATGTGAATCCACGACCCCTCCTCCAGAGTAGGAAGGGCCTCCCCCAGGCTTTGAAAAAGATGTACAGGATAAAGCAAATACAAAGGGAAAAATGAAGGAGAGTGAAATGCCTTCACAATAAACAGAAGTCCCTCAGACAGAAAAATCAGAGGCAGGGAAAGGAAAGGAGTTGGAAACACCCTCAGAAATCCCTGAGAGTTTTCCCAAAAAGGTAGGAGGAACAACATCGACAGAACTTGGAAGTCCCATTACTTCTTTGACTCCATTACATTCTACTTATGGAAACCCCCACGAGGGAGCTCTATACGTTAGTGATCTTGAGCCTATTTCTAGGGATGAGATTCCTTCATCCGATTATTTTTTCAGTAAAAATAGGAAGGCTATCCTGACACAGGAGATGCATCCAAGAGGAGATATGATGATGAAAAAACACAAGATCATTATTGATGGACAAAAACTTAAAGAGGGAGAATTTGCTACAGAAATAGCGGGCACAATGGGAGCTTTAGCGTCGGCGAATTTATACTCTGTGGGTAGTTTGACAACTATGTTGGAGCAGAAAGATTAGAGGATAGCTGAGTTACACGATCAATTAAAAGAGACTGAAAGAAATATCAGTTGGGAGATAGAAAAGGGTCTAGAACGAGCTAGATTAAATGACATTCAAGAGATTCAAAAAATGAAAGCAAGTTTAGAGGAAGAAAATCAGAAAATACAGCTCACTCAAGCACAAGTCCTACAACAACAAGAAATGAATAAACAATTACAGAACAAGATGAGTTCAATCCAAAATCAAGTGGTAGAAATGGAAGCTTTTCAAGCCCAGGCTTTGGAAATTCATGCAAAAATAGAAAAAGAGCAACAGGGATTGATCTCTAACTTAGAAATTATTCAAACTTACTTTCAGGAGACAAGCAGATCCTTGGAGAATATTCTCCTAAAGGAGAGAGAGACAAAAGTAGCCAGAACCACTTTTCAAAAGGGAGTGACTCTTTCAGCAAAAGAGGAAATTGGAAAGACTCACAAGTTATCTGTTTTAGAACAGATCAAAGGGGATATAATACTCAAGGTTTGGGAGGCAAGCCTCACCGAAAACAAAAAAATAACCAAAGAGGTTAACGATGATTTCCAAGCAATTTTTGATCTTCTAAATAAGGGTTCATTGAACTTTGGAAAATACAACTGTCCTGGATTATTAGGGGAAATTAACATTGGTAACCATCAGTTAAGATTCAAGGAGGAGCTGAAAGAAATTCAGGTAGAGATCTCATTGATAAAAGAAATTGATGTTACACAGATTAACAGGTGGATGGTGAAGCCTCATTTAAAGTTACAAACCATTGAGTTTACAGGAAAGATAGTTGACGACCATCTACCAGGACTACAGAGAAAATTCTTCCTATTCGGTATTGGTGCACCTCCTGGGAAAATGTATCGATTGTCTCAAAAGAGAAGAAACAATTTCATCATCAAAGAATTAAAGTATTATTTTGAAAATTTCTGTTTCACGATCCAGTTCTGTTTCACGATCCATAAAGTCTATTTTCAAAGTTATATCACTGACAAAAGTGATCAAAGGCATTCTAGCAAGAAGACGAGGCCCGAGGGATGTTTGAAATAATGATGGCACAATTAAACCCTCACGAAAGTAATTCAGGGATGGAAAATAGTCCCAAGCCCGGTGGTTTCACATTTGGTTCACCGCCAATTATTACAGGCAGGCATTGTCAAAGCATACATCCAAGTGTCAGACCATTTAAATGGCATCGATGGTTTTGTTCTTATCAGAAGGAGAAATGATGGACTTCCTCTGCTTCCGTATTTCAAGTCATCCTGCGTTGTTTCTCTCAAATCTTGTCGGTTTGACAAGTTTCTCCTTATGAAGTCTACAAGGGCTCATGCATGATGAAATTGTTACTGAAGTACGAATGCCCTCAAGTTCTTATGTATTCATTGTATTCGCAACAATGGAACTTACCCGGTTGGCACTTCAACTGTATGCACAGGATCGAGATATCTATGACAAAATTCAGCTGAGGCCTCACATTGATTCAAAGATGGAAGAGTGTTTTTAGGATTGTTTTCAAGAGCATGATCACGAGATTCGAGGGGTTCCCAGGTCTATTGAATTTAGTAACAAGAACCATCATAGAATCGAGGACCACTCGAGCTCTGTTGGCACCTATAGCAAAAGCCAACCATGGGAAAAGGAATAAATAATTGAGTCCATTTGGCTCGATTTGAGAAGGACCAGTCATGTGCTAGAGTTCCTCAAGGATGCTGATGAGGGTTGCAAATATGGATCAGGCCTCGTGTTCGATCACCGATGTCAGATTGTCTATGTTGCTCAGTGGATAGTGGATGCTCAGACGAAGCACAACTCAGGAGTTTTGCTTCACGAGAAAATTTCCAGGCAGGCAATTGGGCTGCTGGAACGATGGTAATTGCAGAAGGAGAATCAATCTAATTCGTGCGGTTATCAGTGATAAACCCGCGACAACCACTGCCTTGACACCTTCTGTTGATAAGGGTGAGATGATCAATGTGAAGGCCGTGGCCATATTCAGAAAGAGACTCAAGGGGACATGAAAGATAAGATCGAGAATCAGTGGGTGTCTCTGTTAGATGTCATTGGCCAGAACGTCCTTCTGGAATGAGTCAGTGTGGACATCAATCCAGAGACAAGTTGTGGCAAGAGAAGCAAAGAATCTGCTTTGAAGGGCTGGTTGCTGCAGACTGCTCGTGAAGACAACATGATGGCAGAAGCAATAGAGTATTTTAAGGCATTATATCAGTAGTCAAAAGCAATATTCCCAGATTTTTTGGCATCATTCGAACTTTTCAATGAAACAGGTGGCAGAGTACCTAGAAGAATACAACATTTGATATCAACAGAGGGCATAGCAAGGCATCGAATTAGCATTTAAAATGATCAGTTGGAAAACAAAACATATGTCAGCGAGAAAAGTTTTGAGATATGCTCAGCAAAGAAAATCATTAATCAAAGGATTTGTTCTAGAAAAATGCCACAGTCAATCCTTTTTCCAGATTCTTTGCGATTACAGAAGACTTCATTTATTTTTAGTTAGATTTTCACTCCTAAAAATTGGAAATAGATAGTTCATTTGTGATATTTATATATGGTATGAATTGTAAAACAAGGGGGACCGGAGAGGGGATTTGAGAGAAGGCCCGTGAGGGCAAGTATGAGAAGAGATTGATGAAATAACATCCGTAAGAGTTACTAGAACCTGAAGGCATTGCATTTCTGTAATCGTTTCTAACATTGGAGATATATGACATTTGTTTATCAGATTGTGATTTTCTTGTCTAACATTGTTTTTCTACCTTCCTTGTTTTACATTCTGTCATTCTTCTTACTTGAACGAATTATAGACATTGAGAATCAATGACAACTTATGGATGATAGATTCCTGAGCGGTAAAGATTTTTCCGTGACTGCCTATCATCCATGTGTTTTGTTTCAAGTATCATTGCATATTTTTTACTAAGAGAATCTTGGTTTGACGAGGTGTTCTACTTTTTGTCTATTTCCTATTCTTCTATCCATTTACATATAAAAATGTCTTATCTGATATACAATTTGATTGCCTCTGATCAACATGGTGTTTACTTGACTCCATGCCCAATGGTGTTTACTGATCAACATTTAGCCTGTTTCTCTTTTTCTTCCTCTCCCGTCTCCCCGATCCATCTTCTTTCATAACCCAAACACATTCTTATTTATAAAATTATAGCAATAACTGAAGGGGTGCTAGGCTTGTCCCTATAGCAGTCTAGGGGCGACTTCTAGAACTAACACTTCCCTTCTTTTGATATGACATGAGATTCTTTCAAGATTAAAGCCTCATATTCTCCAACAATGTTTCTTTGTGTTTATTTTAATATTCTCAAATTACTTCTAGTACAGGAAATGGCCTTTACTGTTATCATGTTATTATTTTGATTTCCAAAAATCCTTTTCTATTTCATCCCATAAAACTGAAGCAACAAAATTTCTAAAACTTTTTATAATTTAATAAAATTTTAATCCTCATGACTGTCCCAAGTAATAGACAACCTAACATAGAACCCGGCCTACAGGATCAAACTAGCATTGCTTTGAACTTATTTAATACTATCCTGCAAACAACAACTACTCGAGTCGAATTATAACGTTCATGGGCAGTTATTGAGAGAGAAATCGACATCCAAGAACGATGGGAAGCTAGACAGAGACAGTTGAGAAACCAACTCTGATTTACCCTTTGTAATTGATTCTTACTCCTTAATTCTCTTTATTTTTTCGGATGCCTTGACGATATACTTTAAAGCCTTAAAGTATAAACTCAGGAACAACATTAGGCAAAGGATAATTATCCTTTACACTTGATTTGTTAAGATCCCTTGAATCTACACACATCTGAATCTCCTCGGTCTTTTTTCTCACTATCACAAGGTTTGAAATTCAATCAAAATGTCTAATGGGGTATATTATTCCATCCTTCTTTAATTTCTCACTTTCAACCTTTACCAGTGGTTTTAATTTGGGGTTCATTATCCTTATCTTCTACTTGACAGGCTTTGCCCCTTCTCTCAGGGGAATAATATGCTGAAATATTTTTTTATCATATGCCTTCAAATCATCATAACTCCATGCAAGCACATCAAGATATTCTTTAAATAATGTGACATATTAATCAATTTCGTCAATTGTGCAATCAACTCCCAAATTGATGTATTTTGGGGAACTGTCAGTTCCAATATTAAATTTTCTTGTTTCTTGGACCTTTCGGAGCGATGATTCTTCTAGGAGGTTTTTAGCATGATCGTCTATTGTAAAAAGAGACTCAGATTGAATATAATTCCTCGGGACAATAGTTATGTGATTATCCTCATCTTCATCATCATTCATAAAAAAAATTCCAATTCTTCATCATTCTCAAATACTTGTAAATACTCCTCAATATTAGGTACAAAAGGTCGGAATACTCTTTTTACTTGAAAAGATGTTTTGCTCTGAACATCACTCGGGTTTGACAGTGAGGCCGCCAAAGCTAATGAATTTGCCTTCTAATTTTTGTTGGACACACCTACCACACTTAGAGGGGGGGGTGAATGAGTGTGGGGTTCTTTTTCCCAAAACTTCCCTCTTGCACAAAAACTAATCAATTAGCATTCAACATTTATTCATTACCCATTGTTGTCATTTATAACCAGTTATATGTGAGCACATATCAGCAACATATATCAGCAATATATCATCAACAA
>SNQJ01S0289495.1:0-10822 GCA_010110895.2 Picea sitchensis | reverse complement strand
TTCTTCCATGGGATCATTAACTTGATTTGTCCCATCATCTTCTTCCATGAGATCCTCATTTGCTTGGTCATGATGATGTTCCTCAGCTTGTACAACATCATTTCTACTAATACTTGGTGCAATATTCAGCGGAAAGTTAGAGGGAAACTCTAACTTTATAATTAAAAACAATCATGCAAAATTAGTGTATACTATAACAAACATTCAAACAATATATATACATATATATAATTTTATATAAAATTGACAAAATAAAAAAATACAATAAATATATAGCTAATTACCATGGTATGATATTCATTCGATACGCCATTAATGTGACCATATTTCCTACAATGGTTTGTAGCTGTTGCTATTAAAATTCTTATGGGACGTCTGAGGCAACATTTTCTACAAGGAAAATAACATCTACCATCACCCTTTTTACCTGCTTTACTATTTTCCCCACCTCTAACAACATTCTGTGACATTTTTTCGCACAAAAATACCCTTTCAAAACCGTCGTTGTTATAGAAAGATTGTCGCAACATCTTCAAATCGTCAAATATTTATAGGCCAATTTTAGGTCACGATCGTCGCAATTGCAACGATAGTGACCTAAACAAAATTATATTTTACAACTATTTATTTTTGGTCATTTTCAACGGTAAAGTTTGACTAAATTATTATGGTCAACTATCGTCGCTTATGCGATGGACAATCTAAGGTCATCGCTTATGAGACGAACACTGAACATTACAGTTCAGTCAAACTATAGTCATCGAAATTGTGACGAACGCGGGGTAGATTTAGAAAAAAAAACTTTTTCTCTTGCATGTTGCGACGAAAGAGCACTTTCGTCGCAAGTGGTCATCGCAAATTTTTCAATATGTAGTAGTGTTGGGTGTACTCATACTATAAGGAACTCTCTATGTTGGCACTGCTCTAGGCATGAGATCGATGGAAAATTCAAGGTCTGTTTTCGTAGGTAATCTAGCGCCTCTTCAAGAAACACATCTCTAAATTCCCATAGCACTGGGTGATCTTCAACCTTCAACTCCATAAATTCTGTCGAGTTCAGTACCTGTATATCATACAGGGACACCCTTTTTTTCTAAACTTATTTAGCTGTAATGTTGATATTTGTCTCACAGAGACTGGCTTCCGAATACCTTGCAATATTCTGGTATTTCCTTTTTTGTCTTCACATTCTAGAATTTTCTCATAACAGTTTAATTTTGCATTATGGGATGTTAACCAATCCATGCCCAAAAAAATATCATATGAACCAAGGGGTATGATATTCAGAAATGCTTGGTCTGAAATATCTCCATATTAATTGGACAAGCTTCAACTACCTCCACCACTTTCCTCTTTGTTCCAGTGGCTAATTGAACTAACCATGCTTTGGTGTGCTTCTTTCTTTGTAATGAACATGCCTCAACCACTGGAGATGAAACATAACTAATATTAGATCTCGGGTCAATTAAAACATAAACTAGTCGTTCAGTAATAATACCTTCCAATTCCACCATAGAGGCTTGGTGGTCCTCTTGTCGATTTTATACTGCTTCATAGATTCTCGGTACACTCTTGGCTACATCATTACTGTAGTTTCCTCCTGCACGTTATACATGCTTTTGTTGTCATGCATTCTATTGGGAAAATCCCTCAACATATGTGTCTCTCCACATCCCCAACATTGCAAAGCTCCTTTCTTGGGCTTCTATGTTCTTTCCCTTGCTTGCTCTGCTACTTTATTCCTACTTTGAGATGAATTTTTTTTCTTATGCACACTCCTGCTTGGTTGACCCGACTGTGTATCTTTCTCATAATTCTTGCGGGGAAAATAATTGAATCCATTATTTTAGAATCCACTCTTGTCCTTTATTTCCAATCCTTATAAGACACATCCTTGTGCTTAGACTCATCATAACAACATTTGGCCTTCCGAATGGTGTCTTCCAACATCTTGGGTTTGTAAAACTCAATTCTATCTTGGTAGGATTGTGGTAACCCACTGAGAAAACGTTGTATTCTTTCCTTCTCATCCTTAAGGTAGGGGACATACCTCAACATCTCCATAAATATTTTTGCATACACATCCAAGGTAAGTTTCCCCATCTTAAGCTCATAGAATTCCTTTATTTTATCGTCATAATAATTTTTAGATAAGTAAGCTTTGAAAAAGTATTTCTCAAACTATTTCTAGGTAAATTTTATTTCCTTTATCCTTTTTATTTCCTTGAGGTCTTCCCACCAAATGTAAGCCCCTCCATTTAGGTTAAACATCACAATTCATGCCTTAGTATGGTATGAATAATTATGTACTCGAAAATGATTTTTCAAGATAAATAGACATGCTTTGAATTCCTCTCCTTTATTTATTTCACCATCAAAGGTAGGTGGCTTATCCTTCTTGAATTCTTTAGTCATAAAACTTTGAGAAATTGTCCTCTTTCTCTTCTTAGAATGTTGGATTTTGTGCCACTACTGGATTGTTCTACTGAAATAATATTTTGACTAGAGGACTCTATGGAAATGCCTCCACTCGATTAAGATTTATTGGTACCTCGATGCGTCCTTTTGGAAGAACTCCTTCCCGCATCGTTGTAAGCCATTCCATGCTCTTGGGCATCCAAAGGGGTTTTAACCCTCTATGACTACTGTAATTCGACATTGCTAGGGCCTTGCTGTATATTTTTTTGAATTTTGGACAGACTCTGTAGTAGGAATGCATTCAACTTTGTCGACTTGGAATGGGATCTCATAAGCCTCTCATTATATTCCTTCAGAATTTCATAGTGGCCATCAAATCTGGAGGGGTTTCCCTATCCCTCTGACCATGAGACTCTTCATCTCTGAGGTGGGAGAGGTCATCCATACTATGCTTCACTATTCACGTCTGTGAACTTTTCAATTCATCCAATGTGTTTAAACAACAATTATCATTGGCATTTCATGTCAGTATTTTGAATCATGCATTCCAGGAAATATAAAATACTTTTAAACAATCGTAAGCGATATTAGTGACCCATTCAAGCCTAGAGTTTGAACTTTGTTATGATACCACTATGTAGCACACCCAACCCTTAAGTGTCCTTTTAAGGGATGGGGCATTATAATTTTTGATTTTCTCAACTATATCAAATCCTTTATTTCACATATCCATCTTGTTCTGCTCGTCAAGAGATTTCCAACGATGGTAATTTCGCTCAAATATGAGCTCTATAATAAACGTTACGACCTTCCAAAGTTCTTGGGTTTTCGACCTCTATTCCACTGAAACGTGGCATCCACATGACACCTCATCACACTTTCCATCTGAAATAGCGACAAAATAGCATTGATGTGGTGCCTGCCTAACTTGCCATGGGAAATTTCTATCCATGCAGGACTACCATCCTTTATTTCGGTGCACTCATAACTTACCTCTAATGAATATGGCATCGAATAATATCCCCTTTCGATACCATCCATTCGGTGTTTGAAAGGTTCAGTTAGTTTCATTTCTCTGAATGTAAGGTATCGAGGAATATTTTGTCTCCTTGATGGATGGTGTAGAATAATGTCACATGGTTTGCTGACCGACGGTTGAGGTCAGTCTGGTGCCTAAGGTTTACCTATCCAACAGGACCCCACTCAACTCATCAACTATTCAAGGGATGACATCCATCACTCTTAGGACACCCAGGATTCCTTACAGGCAAGGCACATTATCCACGACTTTAACACTTCACCTCTTAGTTCAGGTGAAACCTACGAAAGATCGATAACTATCGTTGAAACTCCCCCATTCATAAATCTACGATTGATATCTTCCCTCCATCAAACTCACACTTCAACACCTCGGAGGAGTACTCTGAATCTTTTGGACTCAAACTCTGAAAAACAATCAACTTTGAGCCAGCTAGACTCACACTTAATCCAGTTGAATAATTGATTGCTGACACATGTCTTCACACTGTCACTCCTAGTCTGCATGAGCCCAACTCTCTTCCCATTGATTTTCCAAGTGGGACCTATGATGATCAATGGCTAAGGATTTATCTCGCTAGCTTCCGGATATACGAACCACACATGCTCAATTTTAGAGTATCTCGTTCGGGGTTATTCTCACGACACATGATATTTCCTTTCGAAACCCCACTCTAAAAGGTTTGTTTTAGAGTCTCTCATTTAGGAGCTTTCCCATCACTCCTGATGGTTCTCTTTAAAAATTTCACTCCGAATGGCCCACTGATTAACGGTCCCAATCACTTCAGGTCGACGACTGTTGTTTTCCATTGACTAACACATAGTTTTAATGATTCATAACTGTTCGTTTCAAGGAATTAGCCATTTTTCGAGTTCTTCAAGCCTTCAACCCTGAATTTTAAAGACTCAAAATTACCATTGCAACTGTCAAACTTAAGGTTAAAACCTCACATGATTTGCAGGCTCTCCACATAGGGAAAATATAGATTATTTGAGCATGTGTTTGTTCACCCTTAGTAATTTTCACGATTCAACAAGGTAATAATAAACAATGCAACATATCTCATCTCGTAGACATTCAAATTCGTGGATTAAGTTCACATACTTTCACTTATATTCATACATAAGCGCATTCACACAAATATTCCATTCATAAGCATTCAAATATATCATTCATAGTAAAATTCAATGTAGGAAAATGTTATGGAATAATTCCCCTGGGGACAAGTGAATTCTCCCTTTGATTCTAGACCCCTAATACCAAGACAGAAACATGCAAATGGACACCAATATCCCTTTGAATTAAATTACCTAATCATAAAGAGAAATAAAAGGAAGAAAGTGTGATGCACCTTATTTAGTGGTTTGTCCTCACTGCCTCCAATATGAGCTTGATCTCCAAACTCTTCAACACCACTTGATACCTACAATGTAATGGACAATAGAAAGGCAAATAACTCCTACTCTACTCTAAAATATTAGACTAATCAAATTCATCTATCAAGATAGAAAATCATATGCAACAATACACAATCTTGAAGGGAATAGTCCAAGTAATATTGATGAGAACTTCAAAGAGGTACTTACAATCATGGATGGTGTTGCAACAACTTCCCCAAGTCCTCCTCATCCAACCCTTGCACGATGCTCCCAAGATCATAAGTTTGATATCCA
Source organism: Picea sitchensis (assembly GCA_010110895.2). Lineage (NCBI taxonomy): Eukaryota > Viridiplantae > Streptophyta > Pinopsida > Pinales > Pinaceae > Picea > Picea sitchensis. The sequence goes on along the minus strand of SNQJ01S0289495.1, from coordinate 5,692 downwards.
AAATCTTCCTCCTCTTCTCCATGGAAAGCCTTCATTATATAGGATTTGGAAGCTTAAACTCCATGGAGAATATCACTCATAAGATCCATTAAAAAGGGATCTACAAGATTTTTAGGGAGAAAATATCTCTCAAGGATTTTAGGGAGAAAATGATTCTCAAGGATTTTAAGGAGGAAATATCTCTCCCATGAAGAAATTGAGCATAATAATATTAGGACAAGAGGATTGTCGGAAAAGGCCTTAAGCCATAATTCTCAACAGTGTATTCATATTAATGATACAAATATATAATACAATAATGAAACCACCTCAATTGTTCTCACGTCGACACCTCATCAGAAGATAAGGTAAGAGGAGACGATATAGGAATTTAGAAACACGCTTAGGATAACAACTATATCCTAGTATGTAACATAAATAAAGGTGGTATACTTAGACTTAATGATTATAAATGATAAAGAGGCTAACATTCCCCCACTCAATCATAAGTCTGAGCAATAATACCAACAAAGAAGGTGCATAAGTTGGTATTACTCCATCTATTCATGCTGAAACTTCTGAGCTGAGCCACAATGAAGAACTGCCTGAAAAACAACGAAATCTAGAAGCTGAGAAATATGGAAAACCTCATTGTGTAATACTAATCATGTGAGCCAGAATGCCAACAATTTTGTTCACTGATGTGAACTTCAATATGATGAGATCAAACAAAGAGAAGTGAATCAACTACAAGTCTTCCACATCCCTGAAAATGCCTGACAACACAATCAATGCCAAGCTGCAATGCAGTAGGATCCATCTGTCCTCTGTTAGGTCCAATGACCATATAGGTGAACCAAATGTCCACATCATTGCTTTCAAAATCAACATCCCTGTGTATGATTCAATATAGAACCATCATTTTGCCAAAGTTTGTCATCTACAGACCGCAGTTGCCCATTTGGAAAATTTCATGCCCATCTGGCATACGTGATGTTTGTTGTTGTCGAAACTTTCTGTCTGACAAACATATTCAATTCCATAATCAATTCCATCATCAATTCTCCCCTTTGTCAGCTGAAAGGAGAGACCACAAGTGGTTTCATGAACCATCATCACTGGAATTTTGAACTCCTCCCCTTAAGGTGCATGAGAGTTTCACTTTTACTCCATTTGTGTACAACTCAAATTGGGCATGTGGAATTAACCACATGTTATCTCATCCCGTGAGGGCCATGATTGAAAGCTACGCCATAAGGGGACCACTTTGGAATTATATACACATTTCACTATTTGGTGCAAGACACATATTTACTCGAGATTGTATTCTTCGGTAATACTTATATAATCATTTAGCAGTTGATGACCATTGCCAAGGATCAATCCCCTCATAGTGAATCTTCAGTCTTGCAGGTTTCTTCAGTATTGAACATCTGTCTAAAGAATGGTTATGCTTGCCACAATGATGGCAAGGATGAAGATCAAAACACTAATTCTCCATGTGACCAACTCGATTGCAATGTTGGCACTTAACATCCTGATCTTGAACTTGAACATGTGAAGTTGAATTTTCTAAAGGAATCCAACGCTCACAAACAAAATTGGTTTGGAGTAATTTGGATTATGAAAACTGTTTTGATTTTCATATCCTAAGCCATGTCGATTTATATTGAAGTGTAATTCTTCCCAAGGTCTGATGATCCTCTTGGAAAGATCATGTTGTATGTTATGACGTGCTTCACATTTACTTTCACTTATACTTATTGTATCACTCAGTGCTTTGGCATCTTCTGCTTGCAATTCATTTTCATTGGAATTTGCTTCTGAAGTTGGCTTGTTGATTTGTTCTTTTATCGACTGTTGATCAAAATCATCATCATCATCATCATCATCATAGAGAGGGTTTTTTCTAAATAAAAACTAGTTCAGAAAACTTCACTGGTTCTTGATTTTTGAGTTCTATCAACTTATCATTCAATAGATGGGATTGTTCTTGAAGAAGTATAACTTTAGCTTGCGTCACTTGCAAACAAGTTATCATTGATTGAAGAGTTGTTTTGTTCAATATTACTGTGTTGTTTGCAGTAGTGTTTATTAGAGTATTCATAAACTCTAATAATTCATGACTTCGCTCCATTTGAACACGCTCGCTTGAACTTCACGCTTGCTTGTACTCGCTCACTTGAACTTTCTTCTGGGAAGATGAGGATGTCGGTTACCACTGAAAATGCATCCAAACTTGTGATTTTTACAATGATTTGAGTTAAACTACTCAATCTTGTCAATTTTGACTAAAAAATACAATGAATCTTTGGTGTCGGGCTCAACCGAAAATGCACCGAAAATTACAATTCAATCCAATTTTATTTCGACACTTACAAACAAAACTATTGCAAGTACATTACTTGTAGTTGATGTTGAAGTTGAAGTGATCTTCAAACTTGATGATGCTTTAAGTCCTTGATTATGAGCTTGATGTGTCCAATGTTGATGTGATTTCCAATTTGATATATTCATTGCTTCTTAATTGAGAGCTTTGATTGTGCTTGAATGTATGTGCTTCACTAGCATTAATTTGTGTGCTTATCTTGTTGTGGATTCCATGTGCGTATATTTGTAGAGTAAATCATAAGCGTAGTGTCAAAACGTGACACAAAATACCATGAAAACATTCAAATAATCATTCACCATTGCACACAATACAAGGTGTACCTAAGATCCCCTTATTCAATTTCGGGTGGATCTAGGAAACGAGCAAAAATAATCTATTTTATTATGGATTTCCTTGTGATACCAATAGTGTGCCAAAATAGAATGAAGTCATCCTAATCTCTTTCTTGATATCACAAGGATATTCAAAGAGAGGGTTACAAATGTTCCAAGCTCTCTTTCAAGTATAAACTTGTTTTATATGCATAACATGTTTCTCTTTAAATTCTTGAAATAAAAGGATTTTATTTTCATACTTTTACTAGGAAACAATCCGCCCAAACTTGAAAACCGCGCCACTTAACATGCAAAACAAAGATCATCCAACTTGTGAGGAGACTTAGATCCAATGAGAAAATAAACACAACAACTATAAGAGATTGTGTTGGCACTTCATGTGTAGAGGAATAGTCACCATCTACTGTCTACCAGAGACTTAATAAAAAAAAATGATTTGCAATTTTCCTTGATCTGCATCTATTTTTTCTTTAGAACAACTCTAGGAATCTCGTTTAATTTTTAGGCTACCTTCGATCTGAGAATTCCAATCTATGAATTGGATGAATCAAATGGGTCAATTCCCATTGCTTGGAGATCTGCACTAGATTTGCCTAGATGATAGATCGATAATATACTATTGCACTTTGATAAGAACAGACTATTTCCCTTTGGCTTATCGCAAATCTTCTCCAATTGGACTTATAAGGTTTCAAATTCGTCATCAATTGTTGCTGCTAACAAACCCTAGCTGACAGTTTGGAGTGAATAAGAGGGTTGCGGACAAAGATTTCTATGGGAGATACGTATGTAGATCTAAAATGTCATAGCGCATAGGAGGACCAATGCCCTCTCAAGTATGGTGGATGTTAATGGAAATTATGATAATATTACAACAAATATATATCACGATAATATCGCAGGCATCAACGATAGTATTACGATTATGGATTTCATCTCCCAACATTATCGTAGGAATCTCAGACCCAGAAATAACAAAGATTATCCTATTTCCTAAATAGAGAATAAAACATCACAGGAAACGATGAAATAATTTCATGCCTATAGATATAGGAATTTTGACCAGCAACCGGATTTAATGTTGAAAAATAGCCCAGGGCTCCATTCAACAGAAATAGAAATCATTTTATCGAGAATTCAATACTTGATCTGACAACATACTAAATCCATGTATCATCATGGAGATTTTGAATCTGCACACAATATCGTTGTCTTATTCACATGCTCCCACAATATCGTTGGCTGCTTATCATAGGCTAGTCCAACAATTTTACAATCTTGCGATTTGGTATTAGCTAGTTTTCTGAGTCAAACATTTGAGAGAATAAAAAAACTTGATTTCATAACTGTGGGCGCACAGATCGTGGAGGGAAATACTAGTGTGTGAATTCTATTTTCCATTCTTGCAAGGCGCTAAACTTCTTAGACTCGACCAACTCGGCCGACATTCACTTTCCTAGCTTGACTGGAATTTTTGTGCTCTATTCTTTGGATGCCTCAAGGAGATTAGATCCCACCAGTGCTTCCAAACTAGAAGAAATTGCACAATGCCCAAATAGAAGATGGGGGAAAATGTGTTTTATACGATAGATCTAAACCAGATCTATACCATTCATAAAGCAATGCGATACTCTATTCACAACGGATCTGATATTATTACAACCAGTTCTATTTTCACTCCTTTACCGTGAGATCTCACATACATGATTTTAAAGAAATATTTTCTGAAATATAAGTAAGGAATAGCCAATTAAATCAACAAGAAATCAAATTAATTGTGGCCTTGTTTTCTAGTGTGCATCCAAATACATGAAGTTTTGTTGATGAGCAACATCTACCATAGTGATCTTGAATTCTTCGCTATCCATCTTCACACCATTGGATGCACCTCACCATCCATGGAAAACTACCACATTTAGGCTCTGAAATCGCTGAGATCCAGACACAAAATCACTGAAGATGGCATCATTGGAAAATCGTTGCAAATGTCATTGGATTATCGTTGCATATTAAATTATTACTGCAAATTAGATCTGCTGCAAATTAGATCTACTGTGTGAAGATAGTTTCGACATTAGTTTCCAAAGTGGTCCCCTTATGGCGTAGCTTTCGATCATGGCCCTCACGAGATGATATAACACATGGTTAATTCCACATGCCCACTTTGAGTTGTACAAAAATGGATTAAAAGTGAAACTCTGATGCACCTTAAGGGGGGGAGTTCAAAATTCCAGTGATGATGGTTCATGAAACCACTTGTGGTCTCTCCTTTCAGCTGACAAAGGGGGGAATCGATGATGGAATTGATGATGTAATTGATTATGGAATTGAAGATGGTTGTCAGACAAAAATTTTCGACATTAGAATCTCCTCTTCACCCTTTGAATCACCATTGTTATTGTTAAGAACCAAATATCAATATAGCATAGAAAAACCTCAGAAAAAGTACTCAACGCCTTGAAAAAGCAATAATTTCAGATAATAAGCCTCTTCAAGGGGGCAACCTCCTTTTACCCCTCTTAAATGTTCAAGTACAAGATGATTCCAAATGAAAATGTTTCCTTGGTATATATAGGAGACTAGGAGGTATAATTACAACTAATGGAATAAAGTCGACATAAATAAAATAACATTACTAATCTAATATGCCCCAATTAAGGGGTAATGAGCCATATTAGGGCTTAACATGCCACGCCCCTTGAGATAAGTGTTGTCCGCAATGCTTGAGTAACTCGAGATGATTTTGTATAAAAGACTCATCTTCCCAAGTGGAATCTCCAGCTGGTAGTTTCCTCCATTTAATGAGATACTCTGAAATGGATCTATTCCTTAGCTGGAGAATTCTTATGTCAGTGATGGATTTAGGCTCCAATATCATTTTTCCTTCCTCATCAAGTTCTGGAAATATAGTTTGAACTGGGATCTTGTCGCCTATAACCTTCTTTAAGCATGAAACATGGAAAACTGGGTGTACTCATGAAGATGT
>SNQJ01S0289492.1:0-10822 GCA_010110895.2 Picea sitchensis | reverse complement strand
TCCAAGCCCCTAACCTTTTTCAAACTTTGACTTTGGCACAGGAATCGATATAAGAAAAGGAATGTTCTTCAATGCTCTTGCTTTAGAGTGTGAATAAAAGGGTCAATTGTTTCACTTCGACAAAATCAACTCTAAAAGACTCATACATAATCCTTCATGCTCCCAATATTTCGACACTAAATTCAATATTAAAATGGAATATTCTTCAATTCTATGGCATCAGAGTGTGAATACAACGGTAAAATTTTTCACTCTAAGAGAAATGATTCTGAAGGCTTACATAATTGTCTGCACCCCTAACCTTTCGACACACAAATCAAAGCTAGGAACATAATATTCTTTGATACCTATGTACCAGAGCATGAATTACTCTACCAGTGTTCCTCCTCCAATAGAAACGGCTCTGAAAGACCAATATTTCAAATTTTCACCCTTTTTCACTCTAATACAAGGATTTGGGAAATCTAGACTTTCTAATCACATTAATGGCACAATGATGGTCTGGTTTTGAATTGGTCATAGTACGCATATCATTCAATTTGTTTGTTAGGGTAATTAAATTCATATATTACGATCCCTAAACCCTCATTGAGATCATATGTGTTCCTCATATGCTAAGTAGTCGCTCTGTTTGCAATTGATCATCTATGTAACGCCTTGGAAACATTGATTTCACTATAATCATAGGTTTCCTATTATTTCGAATTATGTTATTGAATTATTTTTTTGTTATTCAGGCAATTGATGATTTATCTATTAATTACAGTACATAAATAACAAGATATGGCAAGTCAAATGACCCAGAGATCCAGGAATCAGGTTCCTTATGCTTCAACCACTGCGCCTGAAACTTATTCCCATTGAGTAGAGGTTTTAGTGATTGATACGACTTATCTTACTGGAGAAGATCATTCCCTGAGATATGAGGAGATATACAAAATCTTCAATATAGGATATTTTACTCTAGAATATGAAGACCTCGAAGAATACCAGAACATCCAAAAGAGTGGTATTCATCTGGTAGTTGCACGGCCTGCATTATTCCCTTACAACAAAGAAGCCCAATGTTGTTTTAAGAGGTTTGACCCTAGCACCACCACAATTTTTAATAAATCTGGATGATATATAGCATATTTGCGACCTAAAGATGTTAGTACAGATATCACCTTCCTAGACCTATGTACTCCCTCAATGAGCCATTCCTAAAGGGGTTTTCTCAAAATAACAAAGGCCTAGCCAAGTTGATGAAGAACTAGTGGGTAGACAAAGACATAATTTTCAAGCAAGGGTAGAATCTTATCCCTACACAAGATTTCAAAGCACCATACAAAATGTTGATAGTGATGATTAATTGATTATATGGTGAAGAGAAGTGCACACATTTTCAGACATATTGGTTACCTATGTCCCATACCATTGTGAAGACAGGACAAGTTTTCAACTCAGAAGAGATATTGAATTTCAACATATCTCTCAATGTGAATAATGTACCAGGTATGAAAAATCCATGTTTCTACATGTCAGCTTATTTAATTGATTCCATTTGTTTCTCAAATCCATTTCCCAACCTTGGATTGAATTGGGATCTATATCAGCCTCATGCCCATGTTCATGGCTCTGAGTTGTGGGAAATAAACTATAAGATATATTTCTATGACATTTGTGATCATTTACTCTCTCCTCTTTACACTATAATTTTTGGGTCATAAGGTATTGAATTTCAAGTGAAACTAGAGCTAGGATGAAAGGGATAGTTGATTGGTATATAGGAAAATAGTATGCCTATGTCAGAGTATATGGAACTACAAGAGCTCGTCGTCTTTTGTCATGCTTTCTCCCTGATCATATTTTAATCGGAGAAATGGCCCATCAAACCATAAGAATAGGGTTTACTTCCTTTCTCATGAACAATAGTATAAAAAATTGTCCCATGTTTCATTTTCACATAAGAAACTATAGTCTATTAAATGGACAACATGCTAGGAAAGAAGCAGATGCCCTGCAAGATTTATGTTTATGCCTATGTAGTGCAAAAGGACATGACCCACATGAAATCGCAGTGATTCATGTCAGATCCATGGGTCTTAATAATTCTAATATTCATGTTGTATATTTTGATGAAAAGAGGTTCAAAGGAAATTTTTTTTATGAAGAGGTATTACAGAAATTGTCTGATGAGGCTGCCAGGAAAGAACTCCAAGATGAACAAGAAGAAATGAAGAAGTTTCATCAGAACCAGTTTATGATATTTTTGCAAGAGGATCAAAATAAATTAATCACCAAGGAACAAGAAAGATCAAGAAAGCTAAGGAATTGGAGCATAAGAGGATGAAATATGATGTAGAGCATAAGAGGATACAAGCCGAGGAAGAAGATAAAAGGAAAGTTGAAGAAGTCGAGGCATTGAGAAAAGAAAGAGAAAAAGCAATAGATGAGGTAGAGGCCAAAAGATTCATTGAAGAAGTTGAGGCCCAGAAAAGAGAAAATGAAAGAGAAGAAGGTGAGGTAGAAGCTAAAAGAAAGGCAGATGATAAATTCAAGAAGAAGAAGCAAAAGGAATTAAGTGAAACCCTAGGCATCCCATTGACTCCTTAGGCATAGTGAATGTTTCACCCCATGAATACACCCCCCTTAATTTTGTCCTAGATAATACCACCTTTTCCTCACAAATTATGAGTTTTGAAGGTGTTGTCTTGGTTGTTGGATATTATTACTACGATGACAGGATGAAGAGAAATGAAAAAACATCGATCAAATGAAAAATGAGGAGGTTCTTCTAAGTACAGGTCATATACAAGAAGAGTTGTGGAATGGAAAGTTGGACCTGACCCAGAGGAAAATGATATACAGGCATCTTCTTCTCGATGTGAATTTGCAGGTTTAAATGCTTCATCGGTTCCTAAAGTTACCATTTCCCTAAGTGCAACCAAAACCAAAATCATCGAGCTAGAAACAGAGTTGAAAACGTAGAAGGATAACATATCTGCAAAAATCCTAAAAGCTATTGAGCAAAAGGATAGACTACATAAAGAAAACATTGTAAATATTGTGCAAGTTGTAAGGGATAAGTTGACTTCAAAATTGAAAAGGGCCACCAGGTTTGTTGATAATATCAAGAGAGAGGAACTCAATAGATCATTACAAAACTTGAAGGATGAAATGAAAGTTGAATTTAATCAAAAAGCACAATTGGAACGAGACACCCATTTGAAAGATTTGGAATCTACAAAGGTAAAACTTTGTGAAGAAATTGAACAGATCAGGAGAGAGCATGCAAAGGATATATCTCATTTGAAAAATGAGCTAAATAAAACCAAATAGTTTATTGAACAACAAAGCATTCAAATCAAGGGATTGGAACAGGCCAAGGAAAATCTTGAAGAGGTCCTGAAAGAAAAAAAGGAAAAGACTCTCACTTTGGAAACAATAAAAGTAGAAGCTATTGACCTTAATGAAAATCTTAGACTTTAGCAGAAACAATTTGTGTTCCTTCTAAATGATATGCAGGCTAATCGATATGACCAATTGAGACTTGAATACCAAATAGTTGAAATCAGGAATCAGTACCAAAAGGAAAATGATGCCTTCGATAGGATCGTCGACTAGCAAGGAGTATATAAAAATCCCCCATCTACATTGCCATGTTATTCTAGAAAAGAAAGAATAAAATACCAAGTATTCTTCAATACTTGGAATCCTTTTTTATAATATGTCCAATTCATCCAAAATACAACATCTAAATCATGTAATTTATTATGGAATAGTTTTGATGATCTCCTTGAATAATTTGGGATGCAGTCGATGCCCCCCATTGATGAAGCATCACCTGCCAAAACTATGATAGTTGAGGTGGAGAAGCATCAAGGAACTGGCAGAGTGAACATTGAGCATTTAACTAAGGTAAATAAAGAATCTATAGAAGAGTATCTATTGAGACCTGCCAAACTCATCACTATGTCCCGATATTTCATTAAACGCACAGCACAAGAACTGAAGCAATAAGTGTTGGCCAAGGTTTGTGATGATGAATTGGATATTGAAAAGATGCAGTCAGAGAGGTTACAAAAGATCATGGATAATTTTTCACTCTGGAAAGAATATCAGGACCAAATGTAGATGCAGAAGAACCCATGATGATCTAGATTTTCATAATTGCTCCACCTATTAAAGAAAGGAATGTGAAGAGTCTCTTTTGTAAACTGCTTTTTTCTTATGATTGAATCTAAAGAATGTAAACAGTCATTGAATAGTTATAAAAGGAACGACTATAAATGATAAATGGCTTTTGGACTCGAATTGTATCAGGACAGTACTATTAATGTATGTGAATTTGAACAAGAGACACTTTGAATATTTTGGTACAAATGTGTATGAATGAGACTATTTTGTTTATGCATGTTTATTTCTGTGAATGTATGGATTTTAGTTTCATGAACTATTTCTAGACTATTTTTTGTATGTCCACAGTTTCCATTATTTTCATATCAAGTGTAGCGACAATATGTAATTTGGTGAATCAATTAGTTGTGTCTAACTCATTATATTGTTAAATTCTCATATTCCTTGCTTTTATGAATTATTTTTGTGCAAGTAATATAATGTTTAACTGCACTTATCTTTTATACTGTGATCTTGATCGGGATAGGATATGACAGAATAGGAATGCATCTTAGGATAGTAATTAATCATTTTATTCTAGTTTAGTTCTCTAGAATTTTAATTCATCTGAGAACATTTTGTTCTCAAATTCATATTTAGATAATTAGTTTATATCAGAAACCAGGAAAATATTCTAGTCAGAAATGCTACCCCAAACAAGAGTGGGTATAATTGGGACCTACCATCAGGATTTCTCCCTTAACTACTTGAATGGGTCTTTCAAGGTGGTCAACAGAAATGGCACTAGAAGGAGGGCCTTAAAACTGAATGGATGCAAAGAAATCTTAAATCCCTACTCGTTATACATCGCTTGTTAACACAACTTAGCCTAGTGACTCTCACCAACCTCACCTCGAGAACACTTTGCACCCCCATCATATTCCTTGAACGCACCTACTCAAACTACTTCCCAACATATTAATTCTATGTCTGAACCTATATTTTCTTCACCACGACATCGTATCTTGACCATTCCAAAGATTGACATCATAGTCAAAAAATCATGTGAATGTATTGAACATGTTCTGACCAAACAATGGAGTATACAAATCGTTCATCTTCCCATCGACTATTAGTTACCCCAAGTTCAGGAGAATCTACCCAGTGAAGACTCGTTTCTCTCCCACTCTTTCACTTACCAAGAAGACCCTGAATTTGGAACCCCAGAGTATCATATACCTTCAACTCTTAACGACTTCAAAAAATCCTCCAATTTTGAACTCGACCATTTCCTACTCACTAGTGGTGGTGTTGGTATTCCTCCCTCACCACCAAACTCTCCCCCTCTCACACCAAGAGTTGAATCATAAGAGAATTTTGAATAAGAAGAAAACTCTCAAAGTAAGTTTGAAGGAGAAGGGAACTTACATTTGGTCATATATAATCCAAAAGTCATGGTTGGAAACAAACCAAACCCTCAACATTATGAACCGTGGTTACTCCCAGAAGTTTTCATCATACCTGGAGTACTTCGTGACTTTCCTAAGCACCCCAAAAAGTTTCTCCCCAAGTTTGATTCGAAGAAGAAAGATTCATCCAAGGAACATCTCAAGAATTTCCTATCGTCCATAAGGCTACAAAACATTCGACACGAGGATGTTGTATGTAGGTTATTCCCTTATAATTTTGAGAAAAAATCCACCACCTGGTTCTACTTCCTGGATGAAACCTCTATTACTAGTTGTAGAATATTTGAGACTATTTTCCTTTAGAAAATTGGGCAATATAAAACGCCAACCACCTTGGTCTTCTATCCTTCAAGAATAAAAATGGATACCAATGAAAAGGTCAAAGATTTCAATCAACTTTTCTTGTCCTTACTTAAATGGATTCCTTGGGCTTCCAAACTTGTTAAAGACGTCACAATCTAATTTTACACTTCAGCTTTTCCCATGTCCATGGCCATGGCCATGTTTGTAAAAAATGCAGAGAAAGATGCCAACCACCTTGGTCTTCTATCCTTCAAGAATAAAAATAGATACCAATGAAAAGGTCAAAGATTTTCCAATCAACTTTTCTAGTCCCACTTAAATGGATTCCTACTCTTAAACTTGTTAAAGACGCTACAATCTAATTCTTTTACACTTCAAATTTTTTCCTATGTCCATGGCCATGGCCATGTTTGTAAAAAATGCACAGAAAGGATACTTCCTTAGGGAGTTAAACTTTTCAAGAGGCCCAAAAAATCTAAAAAATTATGCTTGGTATAAAGGGAAACCTAGGGGATGAATCCTCCAAATATAAAGCCAAGACTAAATCTAAAGCCCAGGTTACCAAGTCTTTGGAAGAAAAGAAAGATATTGATTCTGTGGATATGGAATCCCTCTCCAGCACACAGAAATTGTCTATCAAGTTGATTGATTTGAAGAATAGAAATGTAGCGCCTTTTCTAGTACCAAAAATTAAAATTTTATCCTGAAGATAAGATAGTAATTTCTAATGTCAAAACAACTTTTGTCGCGATCTAAGGATTAATATGGAAGATATTTTCAAGACATAACATTGCACTCACCTGGAAAATATAATCGTTAATATAAAGATGGATCTGTGGATATCGGTGGCCACCCATATTTTCAAGCTAGCTCAAAATGTAAAATGCACTTTCTGGTGGGACTCTATCATTTCTTGAAAGTTGGAAACTCCTGTGGGCTATTTCTTTTGAGGGACTAAATGAAATTTTTTCTAGATAGATATTTTCAATGATATTCCTAAGGCATAATTGAGCCCCCAAAAATCAACTTCCTTTTTGGCGAGCACATTTCCCAACGGGAATATGTTTCTAAACGGAGATCGTGATGTAAACGCTATGACCCCTTGGTAGTTGATGTACTTCAACTTCACCCAAATCCGGCCCACGGACTTTTGGTGCTCATCCCTAGGGTTAGGTTTTTGATGTATAGGTTTTTGGCATTCTTTTATTGTAAAAACATTCAGAGCCTCATTGTAATCTATCTTCTTTATGTATCAAAAGCAGAAGTTGTCAAGACTCTTCTTAGAGATAAGATGCCACTCATTTCTCCTAACGTAGTCTTTCACTCAGATTTACTGCATTTATTCTAATAATAGAAACTGTATCAGATATATCTTTTACCTCGGTTATATTTCGATATATCTCTATTATATTAATGTCTCTTCAATATATTTCTATATATTTTTGTGTTATATCTTCGATCTCATTTCATGCCTAAAATAACTGATCATGGTATCGAAAGGAAGGCTTCCTTCAAGCAGGATTTTAAGAACCCTAAATTTATATGTATAATAATTAAGTGAATCTCCATGATACATAGGTAAAATTGAAGGCTGGCTCTTTTATCAATACAATAATATAATATGTATATATAATTTTTTACACCTTTTAACATAATATAATATTTTAAAATCTTAGCGAATCTTTCAATCAATTATAAAATCTTGTAAAAATCTTGGTGAATCTTACTTCTAATTATTAAACTCCAAAAGTCTTGGTGAATTTTTGTAAAGAAGTCTTCTTCCTTTTCCTATATGCTGGCCTAGGTTAATATATCATAAAAATTCATATGCCATATGATGGATGATATAATAGGAGGTGTTATGGCATAACCGTGGTCTCGGAATTTGCAGCCTTTTTTGTGTGTAAAGATCCACGGTATCCACTTTTTCATCTACTTTTGTTGGTATGAGAGTCTAGAGATATGACAAAGTGTAATAAACCACTTATGAAATATTAAAATGCAATTTCCAGTGTGTATGTAAATCAAAAGATAGTCTTGCAACAACCAAATGTAAGCATCTTTTCTATTTTATACTTAAACTATCATTAAATTCCATATAACATGGTTTTTTTCCATTTCAGCATTAACGGAATTCCTTTCTTCCTTTCTCCCTTCCTCTTTCTTCTGGCTTGGGAACTATCAATATTACTAATTTATATTCATGAAAACTAGTTTCAGTATATCTTTAAGTGCATAAATTCAAGATATTACAAATATCATAAAACAATGAATAAGGAATAGATTGTTACAAAAGGGTGCAAAAGTTGGCCTTCATTAAGTGTGCTAAATGGTTTCTAAGAAACTTTGGATCAAAAACATTGAATTAAAAGCATTGACATTTGCCAACTTCCAAATGTAGCATTCAATAAAGAAAGGAAATGTTTCTTTATTGCATGCTACATTTAGAAGTTGGCAAATGTCAATGCTTCAATTCAATGTTTTTGATCCAACGTGTCTTAGAAACCATTTAGATTAATCAAATACCACTTAATACACCATACACAAGGGTAATAGGTCTAATCCAAAACATATATTTTTCATCCCATACACAAGAATAACAAGCCTAAGCCACCAAATCTTCAATAGGGAACCTTTCCTTAAAATGTATTGAATTATCAATGACATTGGTCAAGCATCCGTTTTGTAAGCATGTAGATGTTAATGTTTATGCCATTATTATAGTTCTTTGCATTTCAATAGCAAACAACAACATAAGAACAAGATCACCGAGAAATACACCATCACAAGAGACACAACATTTATCCTGGGAAACCCTCTAGGGGAAGAAAACCCAGCAAAACTTCCTTATTATAGATTGCCAATACAATGCCAAGAGATAAATCAAACCAATACAAAAAGTCCTCTCCAAAATATGTGCAACTCTTCTCTCTCTCTCCTCCAACTGGTAAATCGAAACTTGCCTCTCAGAATGAGAAAGTGAGTTGTGTGTCAAAGCGAGGCGATGTCCTCTCTATTTATACAAGTCTGGCACATGTGAAGTGTCTTCACTGGCAAGGCCGACTTCTTACTTTGGGTGGGTAAACCCACCTTTATTATATTTCTGGGTCTCAATAATAATTGTTGGGGCCGACTTCTTATTCTGCCTATTACGTTTGTCTGTTGACCAATCTGCAAAATGGGATTTGGTCCTATTACAATAATCGACATGATCAATCCACAATGGGGATTGATCCTATGAATAATATATCAATAATAATAAGAATACATTTTGCAGTTACATTATTTCAACGCTCCCCCTTAACAAGAAGGGTATTCTTCAACATCATCAAGCGAGAGAGGTCTACATCATCAGTGGCATCAGGAGAGCAGTATCGTCAATATCATCTTCGAACATTGGATGGCATATCTATAAGTCATCGAAATTTTTCTTCATCGGCAACGTCGTCATTCTCAAAGGAATGCACTCATCATTTGCATCAATATGGATTAGTATAAAAACTAATACATCATCATCATCATCACAACAATATGATGGCTCATCATCACAATGCTAGACTGGCTTTAAGTCACAACTATCTAGCTGGAAGCACATTGCTAGCCTCATCTTATCATCTTTCTTTACGCCACAACCATCAGGTCGGAAGAAAGGAGCACATCATCTTGCTTTACGTCTAATGATTCGGTCAGAAGCAAGGAACACATCATCTTGCTTTAGGTCTGACGATCCGGTCAAAAGCAAGGTACACAACATCTTGCTTTATGTCTGACGATCCTGTCAAAAGAAAGGAACACATAATCTTTCTTTACATCTAACAATCCGGTTAGAAGCAAGGAACACATCATCTTGCTTTACATCTGACGATCCAGTCAAAAGCAAGGAACACATCATCTTGCTTTACGTCTGACGATCCAGTCAAAAGCAAGGAACACATCATCTTGCTTTACGTCTGAAGATCCGTTCATAAGCAAGGAGCACATCATCTTGCTTTATGTCTGACGATCCAGTCAAAAGCAAGGAACATCTCATCTTGCTTTACGTCTGACGATCTAGTCAGAAGCAAGGAGCATCTCATCTTTCTTTACGTCTGACAACTAGGTCAGAAGCAAGGTATACGTCCTGCTTTACGTCACAACCACAAGGTTGGAAGCATGGAATATCTCAGCAGCTACTCCCCCTTTCGAGGAGGGTCCTTTCGGACTATGCCAAGATTATCTTGAAAGTACTCAAACCTTGTATGATGTCGCTTCTGTACCACAGCAAAGGTAATGGTGGGATTGTAATTCTCAAACCTTTGACAAGAAACCTTCAGAGCTCTTAGTTCCTCTTCCATTACTTTGTAAAAATGCCCTTCACTCACACCGTCTCAGAAGAACAGTATCCTTCTTGGAAGCTTCTTTATTTCATATTTGTAATCTTCCAACAACTCTCCTACCATTTCTCCCAATCCCTCAATTATTTCTTTCCTGTGTGTTTGTGTCCTCATACGAGATACATATATTTTTGCAGCCGACTAGTTCATGCTAGATACAACATTTGCAATAGAAGGACTCTTGTCATCCATGGGGTGTGGATGAGTGACATCTGCACCAAAAAATATGGCAGGTTCATTGAACAATCGAGGCAGCTTCCTGGGAAGTGGATTGTAGAGTGCCACGGTACTTCCACCCACCTTGGCATTTATCTTCAAGGCCAAACTTGTGAGATATTGTGAAGAAAGACTGTAGAAATGTGAGTAGAGACAACACTATGTCACAACTCCTATACTAGTCTCACAGATTCTCTTTAAATCTGCATATCCTCTATTATTTCTTTCCATGACACACACTAATAGATCCAGATTCCTAGATGCACTATCATATATTTTTATCAGCTTTGCTTCCAAAATATTTGCATTCTCTAGTGTCTGCATTTTTTCAAAATGAGGGTGCACAATAGTAGATCTATTTAG
>SNQJ01S0289489.1:0-10822 GCA_010110895.2 Picea sitchensis | reverse complement strand
AACATAAATCTTATAGAGGTTAACTTGGCAACAAGAGAAAAAATCTCACCAAAATCAATTCCCTCAACCTGGGAATAACCCTTTGCTACTAACCGAGCTTTGTATTTCTCCACTTTTCCTTCTTCATTCAACTTCTTTTTAAACAGCCATTTGCTGCCAATGGGATTTATTCTAGTCGAAAACTCCACTAGATCTCAAGCCTCATTCTTATCCAAAGATGCAATTTCTTCATCCATGGCCCTTTTCCATAGATTTCCTTCCTCTGAATCCACTGCCTCCCTGATAGTTCTAGGATCATCATCAGTAATAGACAAAGCAAAATTTGAACGGAAATCAGATGGAGTATACCTTTCCAGTAGCCTTATTTCTCGAACCGATCTCCTCAATACTGGAGTATGAGGATCTTCTTCTTCTGATTCATGTTCTTCTGTAGAGTCTGACTCATCACCCTTTAAATCAAACTCTATTTTCTCTGGTTCTTCCTTACTTGGTAGCACTTCCTATTTAACAACATCCTTCATTTCTCTAAATACCACATCTCGACTATACACTACCTTCTTAGTTTCTGGGTTCCAAAGATTATAACCTTTCATACCATCTTTATATCCAATAAAGATACACTTTTCAGCCTTCTTATCTAACTTACTCATGTTTTCCTTTGGAACATGAACATATGTATCATAGCCAAATACCTTGAGATGTGTGAGAGAAGGTTCCTTACCAGTCCATACATATTGTGGAGTCTTGTCATCCAATGTTGATGAGGGTGATCTGTTGACCAGGTAACATGTAGTACTCACTTCCACTGTCCATAATTCTTGCCCTAACCCAGCACCATTGAGCATGCACCTTGCTTTTTCCATCAACATCCTATTCATCCTTTCTGCAACTCCATTATGTTGAGGTGTATATGAAGTAGTCTTTTGCCTTGCTATACCACACTTATTACATAATTATTCAAATTCATTTCCACTTCGCCATTATCTGTCCTCATCACCTTAATTCTTTTCTTTGTTTGATTCTCAACAAGAGCCTTAAACTCTTTAAACCTGTCAAAGACTTCGGATTTATTCCTGAGGAAATATATCCAAGTATTCCTCGATAAGTCATCTATAAATGAGACATAGTACACATATTTTTTCAATGATGGGACTGAGACAGGTCCAAAAACATCACTGTGAACTAGTTGTAAAATTCCTTTTGCCCTCGTTGCTCCAGAGGGGAATCTTACCCGATTTTTCTTCCCATATAGACAATGTTTTATCAAAATCCAAAGAGTAGTTAGACATACCTTCAACCATACCTTTACCTTGTAGTAGTCGAAGACCCTTCTCTCCGATATGCCCTAGTCTTTGATGCCACAACATAACCTTTTCTCCAGAGGCTGTAAGAGTTCTTTCTTCTTCAACTCCAATATCATGAATAATGGAACTATTACACCCATCACTAATAGTGTTTCCTTGCAGTTTAGACAGAGTTCCAAACTGAACTCCCTTCAGTAACACCATTGCTCCTCGAACCATCCTGCAGTTTTCCTTTTCAAATATTGTTTTTACCCCTACATCGTCCATTTTGCCTACAAAAATAAAATTTCTAGCCAAACCTAGGATGTGCAGAACACTAGGCAGTGTTCTAATCCTTCCATCTATGAGCCTCAACTTGACTTTTCTTTGTCCTATGATTCTGGTTATCGAATCATCACCTAATAAAACATTACCTCCATCATACCTTTCATATTCATAGAACCACTCCTTGTGGGGAGTCATATGAAAGGATGCACCAGAGTCAACCAACCATGCCTCATGATCTGCATGTGTGCTTGTAGAAGCCAAGTACACATCCCCTCCTTCTTCCTTGGAGGTATTTTCTTCTGTAGAAGGAGATTCTTCCTTGGAGGTATTTCTTCCGTAGAAGGAGATTCTTCTCGTATCCTTTCTTTTTCTCAACTCTGGATCTACACCGCTTCTTGTAGTTCTTCTCTTTTCAAAATATCCAACATACCTTTACAAACTTTATGGGAGATTTAGATCTACCCTTAGACTTAGATCTCCCACTTGAGAACTTAGATCTATTTCTTTCCTGGGAACGTTCTCTTGCAAATAATGCGTCTGTGCTTTGTCCTTCCATATTCTTCCATCTCATCTCCTCCGACAACAAAGATGAGACCACTTCATCAAACTTCAAGGAAGTTGTATTATTACCTATGGCCACAACAGACTATCCCATGAGTTTGGTAAAGAACACAATGAACTGATACATTTATCTTCATCTGAAATTTTAATCTCAATAGATACTAACTGACTTACCACAGTATTGAAGGCGTTCAAATGCTCTGCCACCGAGTCACCATATCTCATCCTTAGGTTATACAACTTCTTTCTCAGGAATAGTTTATTCACTAGGGACTTAGACTGATACAACTTCCCCAACTTATCCCATAAATCCTTGGCGGTATCTTCCTCTGACACATTCAGTAATACTAAATCTGAGAGACATAGTTGGATTGTGCTCTTTGCCTTCTGATCCAGCTTTTTCCAGTCATCTGTTGAAGTTCCT
The DNA here is from genome assembly GCA_010110895.2 of Picea sitchensis. NCBI lineage: Eukaryota > Viridiplantae > Streptophyta > Pinopsida > Pinales > Pinaceae > Picea > Picea sitchensis. The sequence continues at coordinate 8,266 of SNQJ01S0289489.1, read as the reverse complement.
ATAGGTGCAGTATCTGGATCTACCACGATCCATTGATCTCTGTCCACCAGCAAATATTCCATCTTGAGCTTCCACGGCTCAAAACTTTGCCCATTAAACTTCTCGATCTCCATCTTCTAATTGCTTGCCATTTCTTTTCACCTGAAAAATCAATACCACATATCTCCCACTGTAACAAGGCTTATCACAGTCCCAAGCCAAAACCTTGACCACAAAGGCGTCCCCCTGAAACCAACAAAGCTCTGATACCAAATGTAGATTTTAACCTTGTACAATATTTACTACAAACATATTTTTAGTAAAAGAACATAAAATATACAATGGAAAATACAAACATTAAACATAGATTTTTCCCCTGGAAGCCCCAACCGAGAAAACCAACATATTCTATATTCATTCATTGTGTTACATTGTTTACAATACAATATACATATAGGAGCCAACGACATCCAAAACCCTAACCCAATGACATGGATTAGTCAACAACCCTGATTCCTTAACCGAAAATAGAAAACCATTGACAAAAAACCATGTGCCGAAAAATCACCTAAATATGTGACACGTTTACTCATGCAAAGAATATAACACATACCCAACATTCTCCCACTTGTTGTTTTCTTTGCATACAGGGGGTTACAGGGTTACATAGTCAACAATCCAGGGCAACAATGCCCATGGATCCTCTACACCAAGATAAATTCTTAGTGCTCACAGATTTTTTTAATGAGTCTGCAACATTTTCCAAGTGTCCACCTTCATCAACGATACTTTATTTTCTTCAATCATGTCTCTCACAAAGTAATATTGAATATAAATATGCTTTGTCTTTGAATGATAAGCCGGGTTCTTTGCCAAAAAAATTGCACTTTGATTGTCACACTCTATCCTTACAGATTGTTGTACCAACCCAATACCTGAACACAATCTTTGTAACCATACTACCTCCTTGTTTGCATGAGTAGTTGCCATGTATTCAACTTATGTAGTCAAAAGTGCCACTACAACCTGTCTTTTTCTCATCCAAATTATTTCTCCTCCAAATAGGTTACACATACCCACTTGTAGATCTCCTACGATCCAAATCTCCATCCTAGTCTGCATCCACAAAGCCATGCATATCCACCACTCTGTCCAATCCCAGTCTTCCTTCGTAGACAATCCATAGCTAGCAGTGCCACACAAATACCTGAATACCCTTTTTACTGTTGTCCAATGCTCCTTCCCGGGTTTTGACATATACCTTCTCAAAACTCCCACTGCATCTGCAATGTCCAGTCTAGTACAAACCATTGCATACATCAAACTGCCAACTTGACTCGCATATGGAACACAAGACATGTCCTCCTGCTCTTCCTGTGTCTCAGGACACTGATCCACAGATAAATTTACACCAACATGAATATGAACCTTGATCAATTTACATTCCTGCATATTAAGCCTCTGTAATATTGTCTCAACATATTTTCTCTGATTTAACCAGAGTTTCCTCTTTTCCTGATCTCTTTTAATTTCCATGCCCAAAATGAAATTTGGAGCACCGAGATCCTTCATGTCAAATTTAGAGGACAAGTGAGTTTTCACATCCTGGATAGTCTCCTTATTGTTTCCTATCAACAACATGTCATCCACATACAATACCAAATAAATCAAATGATCACCAATTAATTTAAAATACACACAGGGATCCTCTTTGCTTCTTGTGAAGCCAAGTCCCAGCATATAAGTATCAAATTTTTGATACCACATCCTTGGTGATTGTTTTAAACCATATAGGGACTTTTTCAGCTTGCATACCGACTCCTTCTTTCCCTTCACAACATAACCTTTTGGTTGATTCATATAGATTTCTTCTTCCAGATCCCCATGTAGGAATGTTGTCTTCACATCCATTTGTTCTACTTCAAAATCAAATACATCAGCAATAGATAACATAAATCTTATAGAGGTTAACTTGGCAATAGGAGAAAAAATCTCACCAAAATCAATTCCCTCAACCTGGGAATAACCCTCTGCTACTAACCAAGCTCGGCATTTCTCCACTTTTCCTTCTACATTCAGCTTCTTTTTAAATACCCATTTGTTGCCAATGGGATTTCTTCTAGTCGACAACTCCACTAGATCCCAAGCCTCATTCTTATCCAAAGATGCCATTTCTTCGTCCATGGCCCTTTTTCAAGGATTTCCATCCTCTGAATCCACTGCCTCCTTGACAGTTCTAGGATCATCATCAGTAATAGACAAAGCAAAATTTGAACGGAAATCAGATGGAGTATACCTTTCTGGTAGCCTTCTTTCTCGAACCGATCTCCTCAATACTAGAGTATGAGGATCTTCTTCTTCTGATTCTTGTTCTTCTGTAGAGTCTGGCTCATCATCCTTTAAATCAAACTCTATTTTCTCTGGTTCTTCCTTACTTGGTAGGAATTCTTGTTTAACAACATCTTTCATTTCTCTAAATACCACATCTCAGCTATACACTACCTTCTTATTTTATGGGTTCCAAATCTTATAACCTTTGAGACCATCTTTATATCCAATAAAGATACACTTTTCAACCTTCTTATCTAGCTTACTCATGTTTTCCTTTGGAACATGAACATATGCATCACATCCAAATACCTTGAGATGTGCGAGAGAATCTTCCTTACCAGTCCGTACCTCTTGTGGAGTCTTATCATCCAATGTTGATGAAGGTGATATGATGACTAGGTAACATGCAATACCCACTGCCCCTACCCAAAATTCTTGCCCTAACTCGACACCACTGAGCATGCACCTTGCTTTTTCCATCAATGTCCTATTCATCCTTTCTGCAACTCCATTCTGTTGAGGTGTATATGGAGTAATCTTATGCCTTGCTATACCATACTTCTTACAGAATTCTTCAGATTCATTTCCGCAGAACTCTCCACCATTATCTATCCTCAACACCTTAATTCTTTTCTCTGTTTGATTCTCAATAAGATCCTTAAACTCTTTAAACCTGTCAAAGACTTCAAATTTCTTCCTGAGGAAATATATCCAAGTATTCCTCGAGAAGTCATCTATAAATGAGACATAGTACACATATTTTCCCAATGATGGCACCGACACAGGTCCAAAAACATCATTGTGAACTAGTTGTGAACTGATACAAATTCCCCAACTTATCCCATAAATCCTTGGTTGTAGCTTCCTTTGACACATTCAGTAATACTAAATCTGAGAGACACAGTCGGATTGTGCTCTTTGCCTTCTGATACAACTTTTTCCATTCATCTGTTGAAGTTCTTGTAGGTGCAGTACCTGTATCTACCACGATCCACTGATCTCTATCCACCAACAGATCTTCCATCTTGAGCTTCCACAACTCAAAACTTTGCCCATTAAACTTCTCGATATCCATCTTCGAATTTCTTACCATTTCTTTTCACTTGAAAAATCAATACCATAGATCTCCCACTGTAACAAGGCTTATCACAGTCATGACCCAAAACCTTGACCACAAAGGCGTCCCCCTGAAGCCAACAAAGCTCCGATACCAAATGTAGATTTTAACCTTGTACAATATTTACTACAAACATATTTTCAGTAAAAGAACAGAATATATACAATGGCAAATACAAACATTACACGTAGATTTCCCCCCTGGAAACCCAAACCAAGAAAACCAACATATTCTATATTCATTCATTGTGTTACATTGTTTACAATACATTATACATATATGAGCCAACGGTATCCAAAACCCTAACCCAATGACCTAGATTAGTCAACAACCCTAATTCCTTAACCGGAAATAGAAAACCATCGACAAAAAACCATGTGCTGAAAAACCACCTAAATATGTGACATGTTTCCCGAGGCAAAAAACAAAAATTCAGGGGCAATGCCCCCGAACCCCCTCACGGGGGGCTTCATATTATATAATAGGGTCAATGTAGTTTAGGATAGGGCTAGATGCTTAATATTTGACACCCAAGACCTTACTTGACTACCCTATCCCATGGGGATAATCATGCAAATAATATAACATATACCCAATAATCAAGAACTGGGATCCAAACACGGTTGAAACAAGACCTATTATTTAGAAAGATAATCAGGCTCCACAACCAACAAGTAGTTGATATAAGCGAGCTACAAACTACTCAAATATTTGATTGTAATGGATTTGATACAGGTGCTCACATAAATTTTGGCTATATATATGAATAGGTTGATCATTGGATTGCCATTACCAACCCATCCCGAGGAAGGCATTGACAAAGCAGGTGGTGTGCAATGGATACGAGGTCATGTAGAAGGATGGATGTGTTCTAGGGGAAATATGTTTTTCCACAAAGATATCCTGGACCATTGTAGCAAATAGTATTTCTCCCTAGTTGAAGATTGTGCCTATCTTGGTGATTGCATAAATTAGGGGCACCCATGATTCTCTGAACTAGGTAGCATCCCCTTCGCCATATAAATTTCTTAGAAGATCCATTGTTATCTTGTATGGAGTTCTCATTAGGTTGGTTGGGTATGTTCCTATTCTCCTGGCTCCAAATAATTTTCCAGGGGAGAACTATATTTTAATGACATCCTTGCAATTCAAGGGGAATTGTAACATCCATTGATCATTGAGGTCAACCTTTGTCGTCAAAAGCTTGTAGCATATGTCATGTTATCCCCTATCCTAGGGATAACTAAGGAGATCATGTATCGAGGCCCACAGGTCCTAGACATGGAGTACTGAGAGCCAGGCAACTTGAGCATGGCCCCAGAGGGCCCCTCTTTTCTTCAGTGCAGTCCATTTGTCACCAGCAGTAGTATCCATCCCACCAGCCTGGTACTGAAGTAGCGGTTGGTCTTGCTCCATGAGGAAATGATTTCGGGTATCATGGTATGTATCACTCTGATTTTTTGAAGCACTTGAATATGTTGTATTGAATCCTTCTTCATTTCATGACGTTTGATTGGAAATTATGCTCTTTGCCTCATTCATACCTGGAGGGCTGACATGATTCCCTAGAAAGTTGATTTCCTTTTAGGATGGGTTGCCACTGGGTGGATTTGTGAAAATTCATCGTATGTCCCTCCATATTTACCACTTTACATATTCATTCCTTCCATCTCCCCTATCCTTGTTTGGGCATTGGGATTGGCTACGCCAGGAAGGGTTGTACATTGCCTTGTGGGAAGAAGGGGATAAAGGCCTAGAGGGTAAAAGTAGTTGGCAAGATTTAAAGGCAATGTTGAAACCTTTGAGATGATTTGCCCAGGGATCCCCAAGAAAGTAGTGAAAGGCTTCTCAGTAAGAAAATGGGACCCATAATATGCATAAACACTAAAGGTACTAGTTGATGGATAGGAGTTCTCATCATGAGCCGACCTATTATGACCATGGGCATGTAGCGGTATGACATTACCACCTATTTGGCCATCAAACCAGGGTAGTGGCTCTTGGTGGGATAGCCAAGAATAAGGTGGTCTCATCACGAGCCAACCTTCTCATTTCCGTGAAGTGTTTGTGGATAACATTGTCACCTCTGGTCATCAAGCCAAGACAATGGACCTCAACGTTTCCCTTGAAAGCAAAAGATCAAAAGAAATAAAGCTAAGAATGAAAGGGAATAAATGGGCTAGGAAACAATTACATTCATGACAAGGTGCAACTCGCCCTCTACAAAGGCACCCACATGTAAGGCTTTACATTTCCTTGTTATTACATGCACCCCATGCCACCTCATACACTTACATGAATTGGATTAGATCCCACCTGGGAGACACCCAAAACTTAAGGGAGATTAGCCCAATAGGATGCCCTGAGACCTTCTCCAAACCTAACTTGTTAAATTGCATAACATCTTTGAGCATTTGTTTGGGTTAAGAGGGTTTGATGCAAAATTTTGGGTAATTTAATTATTGGATGTGATTTACATGCCATGACCCCTATGACTTATGAACCCCTGGAGGTCATACTTGTTTTTGCTGCAGGACCTTATCCAGTGAACATGTACACATGAGGGAATGATTAGTTCATACCTTCATGGGGGATTAAAGTCCACAGATGGATGTTTCAACCCCAGCTAGGGGTAAGAAGAAATTGAAGATTTGCACCAGGAAAAAGAAGGATGTTGCCTTTGGAGACCTAGACCTAGGGGGACCTTGCTCTTCCACATGGATGTTGTCTCTTGAGGGCCCTGGACATCACCATCAAGACCCTAAACGTCATCCATAACTAGGGTTTTCATTTTGGAGGCATTTATGAGCCCAATGGCACGTGTGGGAATCATTTGGGAATTTTGGAGGCTAAGCGTCCCACATTTCTAGCTCAACGTTCCACCTATGGGCCTCAACGTCACCCTAGAAGGGCATGAAGTCACCCTTGGAGGTGTCTTTAGATGCAAATTAATTTTAATTATTTCAAATTTGAATTTTATTGTAAAATGGCCAGGTCGAACTTATTTTGACCTGAAAATTAATTAAAGGTCAAAATTTTGTATAAATAAACATAAAGTACTCTCATTTTTACATCATAACTCACCTCTCGCAAGAGGGAGGACTGAAATTTTCTCCCTAAAGGGGTTATTGGCTGAAATTTCCAAGGCACACTTGCTTGGAGGCTATTTTGGATGCATTTTGGATCATTTCTTGGTGAAATTTTGGCAAATCTAGGGTTTTTGTGCTTGATTATTCTTGGTGAAGTAAGTAAATCTACAATTTTCATTTCATGATAAATGTCTATGGTATGTTTACTTATTCATATGTAAGATTATGAAATTGATTTCTTGAAACCCTAACAGTAAGAAACATAAGGTGCTTCTTTCTTGCTCTTTATTTTGCTAGTTTCACTTAAGAAGATCTTGTCTAGAAAAACTTCTAAAGCCCTAAAGTGCTAGGACTTTAGAAGATTTGTCTAGTTCTTATTGCATTAAATATTTTTAAAGAGTCTAAGGATAGGAGAAATCACTAGGGCATAGAAGTGCTGACACCCTAGTTGAACCTTCTCTCTGAGGCTTGGTGCTTGAGAACTTAAGGTACTACTTCTCAAGCTTCCACCTTGATAGCTTTTAGACAAGTATACTCATTGTTATCTCTCCAAGTTAATGTGTTGATATAATTGACTCCATAAACCCTAAAGGCAATAGTCTCTTGTCTCTCTTTTGTTGGAAGGTTGATCAAACACTCAAACACTATTCTCTTAAGCTATTACTAACTAAATCTAACACTAACCTAGCCTAGACAACTAATTTACTTGTTGTTATTATAAATCATTTCTACAACCATCTTAAAGCACCAAATTTTATGCATCATCTACATTGAATGATAGCTCAACACTTCTAAGATTGCTTGTGACATTTGATTATCATTATGCCTACTAAATGCCATCTTTTCATTGTCTTTCCAAGCAATTTTGAGGCATATTTCTTGCAGTTGTTACAAAATACCTTTTGTTGTTGTAAATTTTCATTTTGCTGCAATTTTATATCAACCAACATATATTTCATTGGTTTTTATCTTATTGAAGCACTAATATCATTTTGTACTTAAAACTGCCATAATTTTTCTTGTTGTCTTTTTCCAGGCAGGTGCACTTCACCCATTACATTTTGTTTCATCTCTTAAGACATAAACTCAACAAGACCTTTTGACTTGAGTGACTAGTGAGAAGGGGGTTATCTTTGCATCCTTGCTTTAGTTTCACCGGCCCTTTAGGTCACTAGGGATGTCTCCCTTGGGGTAGTATTACCCTACTCCTAAACATAAAGGGGTTTCCTATTAAGGTAACAGTGATAGGTCACCCCCTTGTTACGCCAATCTTGTTTCACTTGCCTTGGGATTTGGGAAAGTACAGATTGCGTGATAACATTTTTGGCACCGTTGTCGGGGAACACTAAGTCAATATTCCTCAACGAAACTTTTTCTATAAGTCTTTCCCTCAAAATCTTTCATCTTACAAAGATTACCAGGCGATTCCCTCACTCCCTTTGATAATCGTTAAGAGGATATATGGCGACTCCACTGACCTTTTCCAAGGTTCTACTTACTCTCAACTTTGTGACATTTCCAAGATATGGGATCATGACGCCCTGGGATAAAAGTGTATCCGACTATTGATTTTAAAAGTTTTCAAGGATACCCACATTATCTTGATATAAAATGATTAACCAACTCTCCAAGATTTGGAGGCCTCCCAATTACTCACATTGTATAATTCTTGAAGTATATAAGTGAGATAGAATTTGAAGGGGAGGATGTTCTGGTAAAATTGTTCATACTTTCCCTGCCATCTTTTTTG
>SNQJ01S0289488.1:0-10822 GCA_010110895.2 Picea sitchensis | reverse complement strand
TGTACCAAGTATGTACCAATCATGTGTCAACTACTCATCAACTATGACTCATCAATATGTACCAACATCATCAACTATACACCGCATGTATGTGCCAACTCATCAACTACTTGTCTCAATCATGTACCCAACTTGTACCTCAACCAAAATCCCTCATCAATTTCATCATCCAAATATGATTTATAACTCTATAATAGACATGGTGTATATGATCACATACCTTAAAACCTTCCTTAACTTTAAACAACAAGATAGTGGCATTTACATCAAACTTTTCTTTAGTATCACATGACTAGTTTTGGATTAGTCAACAACCCTAACTTGAAATAATCATAACTTTGTACCTATAAAGAATAAATATCTGAAACCGATACACAATGTTCTTTAGTGTTTTTTTTGTCATTCCTCCAGGTGTCACTACTTGTCACTTCTCAGAAAAGTAGTTATAGGAAAAATGGCATAACTTGCTGAATTTTGGCTTATTCTAGAGAGCGACCTTGTAGAGTGTGCCTCACACGGAATATTTGTTTAATCGATCTGAATTTGTTACAAAGAATACTACATACTCTAATCTAACAAAAACAAAAAATCTTACTGAATTTTTATTTGTTATGAAGAAGTTATGACGTTTTTACCCGAAACACCTGTTTTTGACTAGTTTCAGGACTAGCCACAAACCCTATTTTCCACGGAGTGTAAATCCAAAAATACAATGACCCACAAGCTAAATTGTTTACCACAGATACTTGGATATGTTTACTCAATGGAATAGAAATTTCATGGTCTGAATCATTCTAGAAAAAAAATTATTGCGAAAATGTGAGTTGACCTGTAAATAACATACCTTAAAAAGCATCATCAAAAGAATTTATCCTTCCTTGAATTCTGGCCTTGTTTTCTTCACATTCCCTAAGAAATTTGGATTAGATATACTTTTGTTACCTCAGACACCTATAGCTATTCAATATGCTCAAGTGTGTCTAAAATGAGAGAGTCTTGCCTCTTATTTATACTCTCCAAGTAGCTTCCTTAAAAACATCTTCTAGGTTACTTTGTCCACTTTCCTTATTTTAGGGTTAACCCACTTCTAATTTCTCCATTAAATTTATTATTTAAATAATTTATTTTGTATTCACTTTGAATTATAGTACACTCATAAATTAACTTTATTATTTACCTTCTAAAATCTCTTAAACCACTTTGACTACTTTGACCTTTTGGAGCTTCTAGATGACATAAGAGGGTCCTCCAACTTCGTAAGGCCATAACTCTCAAACCGTGAGGAGTTATGTGATGTTCCACATACCACCAGAAATGGAATGACATGTAACATCCATATATAATAGTATTACCTGAAAATATATCAAAACTCAAACCATTATCCATAAAACAAACTTGAGTCCATTACCCAAACCTGGGTTCTCCAACTTCTCATGGCCATAACTCTCTAACCATGAGGATTTATGTGATGTTCCACATACCACCGGAAATGGCATCAAAAGCACTATCCATATAGGATAGTTTAAATGACAAATTCACTAACCTTCATCTCATTATTCCACAAATAATCATGGGTTCTCTAACCATACTTCTAGGATAACTCAATCTGTGAAGCGTCTTCCCGTGAGAGATTTCACCATAATGGGACCACTTTGGAGTTCATCCATTTCTACTTATTATCAACCATGACAAGATAATAACAAGTCATATTTACATCAAACAATCTTGGGTCCATTACCCAACCTTTGTGCTATGGGGATTTCTTCAAGGGTTGACATCAATTACAACCAACCTTAATCAACATTACATTGGTGTCACACCCTAATGGATAGAATACTCTTATTCATTTGATATATTCAAATGTGCTCTCTCAATTTTTATTATCTTACTTTGAATATTAGTGTAATATATCTCTCACATGCTCTTGGATCTCTATCAGTTCTCAATGTTTATCATCCTCCTTACTCAAGGAGGTCCTATAGTTGTTATACATAGCCTTCACTTATTGGTCTAGGTCATCCCTTTTGCTTTAGGTCTTGGAGATTGTGTGTTGTGAGGGTTTGGAGCATCTCTCCTCCCCCACATTAATCAACCTCTTCCCTACACCTCAAGGAGTTCCTTTAGCAACCAACTTGTAAGGTAAGAGGTTTCCTTCTACTAAGGGAACACAAGCATCATCTCTTTCCTTATTTCATAATTGGTAGTGTAGATTTGTTTATACATTTTGTGATTTTTGCATCTTATTTTTGTGTGCGTATGGAGATTAGGAAAACCTATTGATTTTTCAAGATAATCTTAGTGCACCAAGTACACCAAGGAGATATAAACCTCTTTATTTATTGTTTCTTTTTGTTTTTTTACCTTCTCTTTTGAAGTTCAAAAGCATTACCAATTTAGGTTACACATACTTTAGGGCTCGTTCCCTTTGAATTTTAGTTATGAATCCCACAATTTATTACATCCCTTCCTCATTTCCTTTTATTTATGCTTTAAAGGGTCTTCTACAATGATACTAAATGAGAATGAAGGGGTTCATTAAACCTTGACTTATTCAAGTTTTAATGTACATCAAAAAGGAATATTTCATGTGCCTATTGGTGAATCTAATGTACATTCACAAGGATACTTGAGTATTGATCACATGGTCATTTCACTGTTAACAATATCTTGTATGCATTGGTTTAGTATTTGGGTGTAGCTCGTTGAGGGGTAAACAACCCTAAATTAAAACTTGTACTTTATATTAATCCTTTCATTTTCAAGGTTTTATGTTGAATTGTTGGTTAGTTAAGTTGTTCTAAATATTTTGATGGCCTGAAGGGTCATAGGTCCAAGGCCCAAGCCTTCAACCTAACTCCAGATGATCTATAGGAATATTGAATTTCCCTTTGGGCCTGAATCTCAATGCACATTCCATGTTTTATGTTTTTCACACTCCAAAAGTTACTCATCAAGCCTGACAGTGTTTCTCAACTATGTTCTAAGATATTTTCAAGTTTGTCGGTGTTACACATTATTTTCGTCACCACTATGACCGTTAATGATGTAAACCTATATGTTGCCTCCAGAGGGGTCAGTGGCCTAAATTACTAAAGAAAGAAGGGAGAATAACTTTGTCTGAGAGAAGAAATTGGATTTTCCTTTGTAAAAACCCTATTTAGGAGGATTTCCGCGGGTTTCTCTATATATAGGGTGCGGAAATGCATGATTTTGCAGGTTGCACTATAGCTAGGTCGTAGAGTTTCTATAGGTTTCATTACAGCTAGGGTGCGGCGGCCTTCGTACGTGGGAAAAATGAGCATTTTCTTGATGCTTCTAGAAGGAGAAGCTTCTATGGCGAGGTGGCCTCCGAATGGTTTGGATCTTACTTGCTTTCATGATTTAGTGGGATCATCCTAACCTCCTTACCTTATCGTCTTCAACTTATAAAAGGAGAGGAGCTCTCATGGAGAAAGTTAGTTGGATTTGGCTTGGAATTATTGGCTTGGTTAGAGTGGTTTTGAGCTTTGCTTTTGTCAAGATAGATGTCAGATCTATAGTCTCAGAATTCTTGGATCAGAAGTGTGTGGGAAGCAAAGAACTGTTGGAAGGAACCTTACGACATGAAGGCATCTTATTGTAATCTCTTTTCCTATTATTAATATAATACAGTGGCATGTTTCTTTCCCATAGAATTATCTTTATTTTATTGCATAATTCCTTGATCATATGCATAGGTTGTCATTGAATATAATCTCTCTGCTTTCACTTTGGTTGGTATCTGTCTCACTACAGGATCAGTATCACAAGAGCATTGGAGTGAAACAAGAACAACAAAGACATAAGGAGGTGACACTTAAAGGTATGTCTCTCGTCTTTTGTTCGGTAGTAAATTCGATGATTACGGCCTAGGGAAAGCGCCATGTCCTTTCGTGTTTTGTTCTAGATCTAGGTGGATCTAGGGGGGTCGATTCATGTCCACACTTAATGATTTACCTGAAAACAAAATTGGTGACTCAACTGGGGAGTGGATTGTTTTCCTAGTTTGTCTTGCTTTCTTGCTTTGATTGCTTGGTTTCTGTTTTCTGAGTCACTGGGAGATCCATCTTAACTCTCTGATTGTTAAACTTCATTGGAAAACCTTCTTAACTTTTAATTTTTTCCGTTTTTGTTTGATTTCCGTTGTTTTGAGGGATAGTGCGATGACTTAGGATTTCCACACCCTACCCATATCTAGCCTGCGGAAATCAGTGATTTCTGCACCGTGTTAGTCTTCTAGCTTGCGAAAATTGTGAAAAAAATTGTTTTTTGGTGGTTTTCCCTGCCCAGATCTGTGCCATGGTTCTGGGATGATTTGTTGGGTCTGATTACAGTCTGCTTGACAAAATTTGAATTTGTTTTCAGCCATATTTACCTTATTTTTTCTTTGTTTATTTTTGAAAGATTTGATCTCTTCTTTTAAGTGTCTTTCTATTACAAAGCATTATTTTTTCTTTAGAATTTTTTGGTGAAAGAACTTCTTTTCTTTTATTGAATAATTCATGTTAAAAGAAAAAAATTGTTTGGGTTGATTTGTTTTTTAGAGATTTTCTATTTCTTTTAGCTATCTTTGAAACAAAAAAACTATTTTGTTGCTTTATATTAGATTGGGGGCATTCTTACATTTGAAGTAGCAAAATTACATGATTCTTGGCATTTTTTGGTTTTAAATTCTGAAAAATTTCCCCCCTCATGGTCGGGGGGGGCGGCATGGATCGTGTATTGGTGTACATTATCTTTGTCTCATTTCTTAAAAATATTGAAATTGATGAGTTTTAATATTTTGGGACATTGTGCATATGGGAATGATAAATGTTTTCTCCTTCTCGTAGCATAGATTTCATCTTCATCTCTTTTCATAACTTTCGAGTCGGTCAAAACACCATATTGTCCATGCCTTTTTCCTCTTGAGTAACAACAACCTTAAAAATAAAGCACTTATAAAAATTGATTAGACATTTTTATATTTTATGGTAGCAAACCTACATTAGATTAGTTGTAGGGCTTTGGAATAGGTGTGAAAGATAACTTTCCAAAGCTGCAAACCAACATAGAATCTTGAGTTAGAGAGCGGTGAAATCCACTTATTACATTTTGTCCTGGGAAGCCCTTCTAACCCAAGGGTCAATCACGAGGTTGCACTGAGGCTGGTAGAGTTACTCACCTTACTTTGTTGGTCTCGGTGTAGAGATTGTGTGTATTATGGGGGTCGCTTGAAGGTATACCCACAATGATGAGTGGAAGTCTTTCATGTTGATTTTGGGCTAGATACCCTGCCTTTGCGCGTGGATCGGACTGTCGACTGTTTCCCCAGGCATCACTGTAGTAGTTGGTAAACTTAGTGGCCTATCTCTTTAGGGTCTTTACACAAGGTGGCTGTGGAGGGGCAAGTCTCCACGGTACCTAGAATCGACGTTGACCAAACTCACTCGGGCTCCTTGGAGGGTATACCCACGTTTATGTGTGGGAGCTTGCACCTGGGTGTAAGTCTGTTAAGTACGTCGTCAGCGTAACTTTTCCACCCGCTCTATCTCAGCCCCTTCTTACATTATCTTGCGACGTTGGATTTCATCACGAACTAGTGAGTTCATTGTGAGAAGGTTTTGTTTGCTTGCTTGCTTGCTTACTATATTTTTAGCATGTGTTGTTTGTTTTCCCTAACGGAATCTAGGTTGGATATTTATTTAATGGCGTACATTCCTGGAATGACCAATGAAGGAACCCCTGCTCTAGGGGAATCTTTTTTTTTTCCTTCTTACAGAAACATTGGTCCTCCTCACATCGCTACTTTGAGCCTTCCAGGTCTCACGATTGGATTGTGGGTCTGGTTGTTTTTCACTCAAATAATACTGAATGCAGTAAGTGCTTCGGTCATAAGCACTTCGCCCCAAGAGAATCAACCTCATGTTGATCCTTCACCTTCTTCACCAGTAATATCTTCTTCACCTTCTTCACTTGCAAGGTCTTCTTCCATTTCATCTTCTTCGTCGAGTGCAAGCTTTGAAGCTAGTAAACCGGTGAATAAGAAGAAGAAGAAAAGGAAGAATAAGGAGAAGAAAAATAAGCAAGGATCTACACTTCTGACCACTGTCAGACGTGTTGGAAAGAAACCAGTTACTGTTGATCATGTTGGGAGTGTTGATGATGCCAAGAACACCCAAACAACCTGTAAGCCCAAGTACCCTTCCAGGCTCTGCAAGGGTAGCCATATTCTTAAGGATTTCCCTGGTCTATCCAAGGTTAAAGAAGCATGGTATACACACCCTATCCAACCCATGTCGTCAACCTCTGAGCAACATGTTGATAACTTCCCATCAACTAGTCACGATACAGTTGGGAAAAAGAAAAGTAGAGTCAAGTTCCCATGCATGTTATGCAAAGGGATTCATCTAACTCACCTTTTCCCTCATATGGACGAAGCCTCGAAATTACTGGAAGATATAACTGGTTCCCAGCCTCAAGTTCCAGCTGCTTATCACAAGCTTACTCTCCACCCACCTATAGTTGATGGAATGATCAATCTAGTCCCTTCGTCGGTCAGTCTGGTTGATCATGTAGTCAATCCGGTCGTGTCCTTAGTTGAACTAGTTGACGAAGTGGTTGATTCGATCCCATCCTCGGTCAATCCCACTCTCCCGTTAGAGAGTGCAACCCAAGTGGTCAATCCAATCCCATCCTCGGTCGATCCCACTTTCCTATTAGAGAGTGAAACCCAAGCGGTCGATCCATTTCCACCTGCCAACCCCATTCTCTCCTTGGAGAATGAAACCCAAGTGATCGATTTGACGTCGTTATTAGTCAATCCTACTCTCTCGCTCGAGAGTAAACCCGATACTACTCATGTTTTTCTTGTTGATACAGAATCTACTATGCTCAGGGGTATTCCTCCTTCTCCCCTAGAACCCCCTCCAATTAATGAGACCATCCTTTTTAATTGGGGTGTGCTAACTGGACCTTGTCTTCCCTCTCAAATTCCTTTCCAGATTACAATACAGGTTTGTGGTCGGGACGTTCCTCAGACGCTGATAGATTAAGGTGTGTTCGTTAGTATTTTGTCCTCTCTTGCTTGGCAAGCTTTGGGTTGTCCTCTGCTTGCGCCAGTTACGCAAAATCTGTTATCTTTTAACAGAAGAACTAGTCAACCTTTAGGGACCCTTCCTCAGTTTCTTGTAACTTTGGGAGGGAAAATTGTCTTTATTGATGTCATGGTAGTCCAAGACCCCTTGGATTTTTATTTACTCCTTGGGCGAGATTATGTATATGTCATGAAAGCTATTGTGTCCACTCTTTTTTCGTGTGATATCTTTCCCGCACGATGGAAGAATTATGACCATTGATAAACTTTCATTTTTTGGTCCTAACTTGACCTCAATGAACTCCCTACACGGTTCTTATATGCCAACAGTACCGCCCCTGCCACAGGTAAATTATGTGGCGTTGTCTCCCATGCCTTTCGATGCCAATGAAAATGACTTGGATCTAGTAGTTGACATGGTGATCTCTTCGGTAGGGCTATTGGAGCTTGGCCTCTTTACCCCTATCATGACCCTCGATATGTGTTCCTTCCAGAGTGTGTTTCTTCTGTCAAGTGAAGATCTCTTGGAGGCCATGACTGCGTTTTGTCCCTTGACATGGTGTGCTTCCATAGAACTGTCCTCTTGGAAGCTGTGATAAAGAAGAGAGTCTTGAGCATGGTTTTTTGCTTTCAAGCTCATTAAAAAATGAAACCAGTAACGAGGATAGTTTCTCTCTTTTCTGTTGAAACCTCGTTAAAAAATGAAACAGATCTTACGAGCATAGTTCTTGTTTCTGTGTCAAGCTCATTAAAAAATGAAACGGAGCTTACGAGCATAGTTCTTGTTTCTGTGTCAAACTCGTTAAAAAATGAAACAGAGCTTACGAGCATAGTTCTTGTTTCTATGTCAAGCTCGTTAAAAAATGAAACCAATGTTGAGCATGGTTTTCTGATTTCAAGCTCGTTAAACTATGAAACCAGCTATGAGGATAGTTTTTCGCGTCTCTATAGCAACCTCATTAAAAAATGAAACAGAGCTTATGAGCATAGTTTTTTTTTGTTCAAGCTCGTGTAAAAATGAAACCACCTACCTCAAGCATAGTTTCCTCTGGTTCAAGCTTGTGTAAAAATGAAACCAAATCCAAGCATAGTTTTGTTTAGTTTTTAAGCTTGTGTAAAAATAAAATCTATCCCAAGCATAGTTTTGTTTTGTTTTAAAGCTTGCGTAAAAATGAAAACAATCATGAGCTTAGTCTTTGTTATTTCTCATGCTCGTAAATACATGAGAATAAGTTACCGAGCTTAGTAATTTTTCTTTCTCATGCTCGTAAATAAATGAGAATGTAACCGAGTATACTTTTATCACTTTTTCGGACTCATAAAGGTTCTACGAAAAAGGAACCCCTGGAGTTCCCTTTAATCTCTTTTCAGACTCTCTAAATATGAAAAGATTGTCGAATAATCTTGTTATTTTCATGCTCGTTAAAGTATTTGAAGAAAACATCTATTGAGCGATAGTTTATCTCTTTTTCGGTCTCATCAGACTACTTTACGAAAAAGGAACTGAGAGATTTCTCTTTAAGTGTTTTTCAAACTCTCTAAACATGAAAAACCCCTGAGTTTTCTTTCTTTGGACTCGTTAAACAAACATCTAAAGGCCCATATGGGATCGAAGTTTTCTTTAAGTGTTTTTCAGACTCTCTAAACATGAAAAAACCCATGAGTTTTCTTTCTTTGGACTCGTTAAACAAACATCGAAAGACCTATATGGAACCGAACCACTCCTTCTTAGGGTTCGTTAAACATACTCCGAAGGACTCATCCAATGGATGATCTTACAGTTCAAGCATATGTTATCCTCCTCAATCTTGTGTAAAAATAAAGAGGTACTCGCCAGAAATGGTTGGGGGGGAATTTGGAAAGAAATGTGTCTAAACCTGTATTCTATGGAAGAGTCACCTTTGAACATGACACCCTTTCACTTGCTTTGTGTTTAGGTTGGAAAATACACTTGTCTCTTGATCATACCCCTTTCTAAGATTACAAATTGGTCTATGATCCCTATTGTTGAGTCAGTTTTTTCTAAGATAGTTTTTGTCTCGTCAATATGTTCAAAAATAAGTTCAACCCGGAAATCCTTCTATTGCATCGGCCATCCCTGAGTCAATCCTAAATCACTTGTTACTCTGATCTACATCAAATATTGTTTCCCATTTCATGTCATTGATGGGGGATACATTAAGGCCCTCCTGTGACAAGTCTTTTCTTGTCGAATTCAACTCATTATCCAGGAATTAGACTTAGAAACCAATTGGTACCTTGGAACTTGCATGCCTCAATGGCAGGTTTCCTCTCTTTCGACAATGGGTTTTCATTATTGAACCTTGATCGGGATATTCCACCGAGTGTTCGACTTCAACTCATTAATTCACATTCGTTGGATTGTACTAGTGTACCTTGGGAGTCACTGACATTAATGGTGATTTACCTCGCACTTGTTAATGGTATTCACTAATGAACGGTAATCAAGTGGTTTCTACCATGTTCGACTTCATCACATGTATTTGCATGGTTAGATTCGTACTATAGAGTGGTGGAGATGAAGACCCTAAATCTTTTCTCCCAGATTCAGGTTGCGTTGGAGTATATTTAGTTTGTACTGTTGCATAGATCCACATTGTATGTCTCGTGGCTATGTTCAAATTTGAGGATTTAACACATAGATCCATAGTGTATTTTTGGTGGCTATGTTCAGATTTGAGTCATAATGCCATAGATCCACAGTGTATGTTTGGTGGCCATGACCTGTATTACTTGACATGGATCTTCGCATGTCGGCATTTATGCTTTGAGTCATTTGTATTCTAAGTATGGGAATGCCTACCTCAGTGATGATATATTATTGTACTATATTTCCTTGTTTGTTGGCAGGTTTCTAACCGACGTGTTCCTTGTTCCCTACACACACTCAACAAAGTATATCATCTATCACTCTGTTCTAAATTCATACTTTGGGGGGCTCTCTGTTACACATTATTTTCGTCACCACTATGACCGTTAATGATGTAAACCTATATGTTGCCTCCAGAGGGGTCAGTGGCCTAAATTCCTGAAGAAAGAACAGAGAAGAACTTTTCCTGAGAGAATAAATTGGATTTTCCTTTGTAAAAACCCTATTAAGGAGGATTTCTACAGTTTTCTCTATACATAGGGTGCAGAAATGCCTGATTTCTACAGGTTGCACTATAGCTAGGTCGCGGAGTTTCTGCAAGCTACATTACAGCTAGGGTGTGGCGGCCTTCGTACGTGGGAAAAATGAGCATTTTCTCGATGCTTCTAGAAGGAGAAGCTTCTATGGTGAGGTGGCCTCTGAACGTTTTGGATCTTACTCGCTTTCATGATTTAGTGGGATCATCCTAACCTCCTTACCTTATCCTCTTCAACTTATAAAAGGAGAGGAGCTCTCATGGAGAAAGTTAGTTGGATTTGGCTTGGAATTATTAGCTTGGTTAGAGTGGTTTTGGGTTTTTCTTTTGTCAAGATAGATGTCAGATCTATAGTCTTAGAATTATTGGATCAGAAGTGTGTGAGAAGAAAAGAACTGTTGGAAGGAACCTTACAACATCAAGGCATCCGGTTGTAATCACTCTTCCTATTATTAATATAATACAGTGGCATGTTTCTTTCCCATAGAATTATCTTTATTTTATTGCATAATTCCTTGATCATATGCATAGGTTGTCATCTAATATACTCTCTCTGCTTTCACTTTGGTTGGTTTGTGTCTCA
>SNQJ01S0289485.1:0-10822 GCA_010110895.2 Picea sitchensis | reverse complement strand
ATATACCAATGGAACCACATCGATCCATCTTCATCATGTATCAATGACAACTCATTGATCCATCTTCATCTATGCATTCACATCAAGGACAATACATATTATATTACATCAATCATCAATCAATCAATCCTTTGACATCAATCAATCACTTGAAATCAATCAATCAAACCATTGGCATCAATGACAACATGATCCAACATTGGCCAGGGAGCCATCTTAGCGTAAACATGTGATGGAGACATTTATAGTACTATTTATTTCACTAGCAGGAACTTTTCACAATTTGAGAAAAACTATACAAAAACGGAAAGGGAGGGTTTAACTATGATTTACGCTCTGTATAAGTTTAGAAATTACTTGTTAGGATCTCATTTTAAGTTCTGTAATGATCATTTTGCGTTAAAATATCTAGTTAACAAGACTATTCTGGAAGGAATAATTTATTGATGGTTGTTACCATTTTAGGAATTTTCATTTGAAGTGATCATTAAGCCTAGAATATGCAACGTGGGGCCTGATCACCTGTCTATATTAGAGTCAGGAGAAAGTGGTAGAGCAGTTGACAATCAACTCCCAGATGCAGACCTATTCCGAGTTAAGGGCATACCAGAATACTTGGAAGACATAGCAATATTCTTAAGTACAAGGGCCTACCTAGAAACCTACTCCACAACTTAGAAACATCATATGTTGGTTAGAGTAGCAGACTATCGATTGATTGTGGGGAAATTGTATAAGTTGGGCCTAGATAGCATCCTCAAGAGGTGTGTCTTAGATGACAAAATACAAGACATACTATGGGAATTCCACAATGGAGTTGCGGGAGGCCATGTTGGAGGAAAGGCCACTGCACAGAAGGTCCTCCAAGCTAGATTATGGTGGGTCATGCTCTTCAAAGATTCAAAGGCATATGATAGATATTGAGGCATCTGTTAAAGAGTGGGCAAGCCATCACGACAATATGAACTGCCTCTTCATCTAGTTTGAGCTCTATAAGAATTTGAGAAATGGGCGGTTGACTTCATTGGGCCGATCAGCCCCACTGTTAGGACCCTATAATTTATAGGGAAAAAACTATTCTGACTGATATCTATTTCAGGCATAAAGAAGATTTCTCATGACACATAGTGAAGATGTGAAGTTGGCATAAGCTCTCAACACATCTCACCTATTGTCACATGTTAATTTTTGGATTTTGGTATAAAATTGGTTTTGGAATTTTTTTCTAAAAAATAGATTTATTTTGGCCAACATTTAGGATATCGAGCCTATTACAGGTCTTCATTATTTTTATCAAAAGTTTGGGGCCCTAGGGACAAGATCCAAAGTTCCAAGTTCCTGAGCTAGCCTATCATCTGCACATACCACATACGACCATAGGATTAACAACAATACACAAGCCCAATGCACAAGTGACAAACTTCCAATTGGCTAGCCGTTGGCTCATATAATTGAATATGCAATGTAACCTTTGGTGTATATAAACACTAATGTGTAGTGTTTCCTCCTAAATGTGATATATTACCTAGAATTTAAAAAACAAAAGTGCAATGTTGTTAGTTATCCATTGTGTAGGTGTCAAGAAATGGTGATGCATTGGCATCCAATGTGTGTAGGTGCGAAGTATGCATGCAGTGTAGATGCTTGTTTCATTTCACTGACATGATTTGATAGTTAGGGGATCGATAGATTAGCGCATCCAAACATAGTTTCTTGACAGACGGTGGCGGCATATTCATAATCTCGGGAATCCACCAGTTTTTTAAATCAATCCAAGATGAACTTGAAACATTTTCTCCTCTTACTGTTGTTTGTGATGGATGATTTTCAAATATGAGGCACTTACTTTGCAATTCTAAGTTGGTACAACATCATCAAAAAACTGTGGATTCTTGGATGGAACTTGGAAAAATATCTCAGGATCATGGCATGTGGTTTCATGTTGATGTTGCATATGCCAATAGTGCTTGTATTTGTCCTAGATATTGACACTATCTTGATGGTGTGGATTTGGAAGACTCATTTAATATGAATAATCATAAGTAGCTTCTTACAAATTTTGATTTCTCTGCACTTTGGGTAAAGGATTCCAAGGCGTTGGTTGAATTTCTCTCTACAAATCCAGAATTATTGAGGGAGAAGGCTTCTGAATCAAACACAATGATTGATTATAAAGACTGGAAAATGCCACTTGATCATCTATTTAGGTCTTAAAATTATGGATGGTTTTTCGATTGTGTGGTGTTTCAAATTTACAAACGTATATAAGAAATCATATTGATCTTGTAAAACATTTTGTGGATTTTGTAAAGGCAGAAGTTGGGGAACAAAAAATACTTTAATCTAAAAAGGGGCAGTCTCTAAAAAAAATTGCAAGGAGAATGAACAACCTTTCTTTTCCCAAACAATCGCTTCCTAGGTTTTTGTTATAAGATTGATGTAGAGAAAGGATTAGAGCTTGTTTTCTATTGGGTTATCGATGTCAAGAGAAGTTTATCAATGTTTGCAGGTGGTTGAAGATTTTCCTCATCACTCGGGTATCAGTTCGATCCACATATTTAGGTAACAATTGTATAGGTGGTAGGGCATTCTGGACTTTAAGGAAAAAACCAAAAAATTGAATGTTGATCCTTCACCTGTCAATGTGATGTCCACCTTTTGAATGGAAAAGGATATCTAGTTGAAATAAAAACCTAAAATTCAAGGATTGGTAACACACATGGATTTTTATTATTGTTCAATTCCAAGAATATAGGTTATAGGTTACATGTGTCCAAATGGTGTAACGGTTTCTATTTTTAGAAAAAGAGGTAGCATGACTCGAGATTTGAGGGCTAAGGAGGTTTTTCCTATATATATGAACGTGTAAAGACAAAACTGGGGGAGGAGGTTCAAGTGATTAGTTTTAATGAATAAAAGACCTTATGTTTCAGGATTCCCATGTCATAGCTATGTGGTGAAGTGTTTCTTAATGTAGTCTGTTTTTCTCTGTTTTCACATTTTGTTTCTTTATTTTATTGATTATAAGAATATTAAGTTCAAGATTTGTTTCAAACACCTTGTTCTAGCTTAAAACAATATTCATGTTTTCTTCTGAAGTTTGAATGTAGAATTCAGGTAGTAATGCTCTACATTTGAAGTGAACCCTAATCTGTTCCTCTTTTTCCATCTCACAAACTACAAGGATCCACTAACATGACTACATATAAGCTACACTATTCCTTGATTTGATCACCTTAAACCTTTTCAACTCCATTTTTCCTAATGGCCCATATTTTGTTGTCCCAACCCAAATCTATCATAACTAGCCTAATATATTCTTTAAAACAAAGCTAAAACTTATAGAGATATCCCTCTCTGGGTCTACGAGGGATAGATCCTAGACTCCAAAGCTATTTGTGGTTACCTATGTCAATTTATTCCTCATCCTAAGAAATTAGAGAGTGCTAACATAGTGGCAACCATACTAGGGAACGAGCTTTCGGGTTCTCCATAAAAGTATATCAGGTTCAGATTTGATTTCTGATGGTGAACATAAGCCAAACATAGGAAGGTTGTAACATTCACCCGGAGATTCCATTGTCTGCTGAATTTAGAAACATAAATTTATTGGTGACTCCACTGGCTTAAGATGGGATACGTTACAAGAAGGTATGCTCCTTTAAAATGACATCACATTCCAGGATTTCCAAATCAAATGTTTAAGGTAAATTGGAAAAGATATTTTCCTGTGTTTAAAGACGAAGATGGTGATGATGCTACACTTCATTTAATAAGATCTCATATGCATGTGTGTAAGCTGAATATTAGGTTTTATGAGGATTGTTTGATAAAAATGTTCATGGCCACACTAGAAGGAAAAACATGGTCTTGGTATGAAAGATTTCCTCCTGTTTATATTTATTCTCTCATGGAGTTTCACTCAGTAGTTTTTGAGAAGTATAGAGAAGCCTATCCTTCTTTGATTTTAATTGAGGATTGTTGTGATCACTTTGAGAATTTTATTCAAGAGATGGAAAATGTTTATGGAGATGAAGAGTTTATGGATGATGAACTCTTGGATGCTTTGAATGAAAAATATTTTCATCACCATGAGAAGATCATGGATCTACCCTGGATGACAGTGAAACTGAAAAAAGTTCTAATGATGACATTTATCTTCCATCCTCTGAAATAGATGATAATTTGCAGTAGTCTAGCCATTATTTTAGTAAAAAAAACATATATGAGGATGGTCATTTCAGTCCTCCTTTATTCATTGATGGAGATCAAAATTCTAAGTTTATTTGCATAGACACTTCAAAGAGTAATGTTTCATCCATTTAGTTCAACAATAGTGTACACTAGGTTTGTTTCTTTGAGTCTAACAAACATTTTTAGCAATTTTCAAATTATCGAGACAAGGATGAGGAGAATGGATCAGTTTGTTCTTCACATCATTCATTTTCCCAGTGTTCATCTCATGAAGAAAAAATTGTTTTAGATTCTTTCGATGATATTTGTGTAGCATCCTCAAATGGAGATTTTCAAGAACATCTTATTCTTTTACCTGATGTACTTGATAATATTGATGAATAGATTGCATCCATGTCTTTTGAAGACAACCTTCAATAGCTGAAAGACAGTACCCTTCCTTTTGTTGATCATCAAGCAAAGGTAATTGATTATGTTTTTTCATATTTTTTTATTGGCATGTTGGAACCCTTAAAAGAAGAAATATTTGTGTTCCATCCAAGTCAACAAGAGGTAAATTTTCATGTTTTTCATGATCCTTTGGATAATCTGTTGAAAGTATCAGGAAAAGAGGAGTTTATTTTGTTTACCAGCACAAGTTTTGGAAGTAAGTTTCATTTTGGATTGCCAACATTTATACCATTTTGTCTGTTTAAAGAGGATTTGAGAAGAATTTCAATGAGTGGCCATCTCCTTGCTTGGATTTATTGGAAATATTGTATCATTTGAGTGAGAAGGTTGTGAATCACTTAGTATAGATAGCAGTTTGAATAAGCTCAATCATTTGAGCATCTTTTTCAATAGTGTGCGGTTTTCAGTAGAGTTTGCAGTGGATAATGTATAGTTCAGTGTTCAGTTTAATTTGAGTCAGTTCAAAGATTGTAGCTGTAGTGACTTCATGGCCCAATGGATAAGGCACTGGTCTATGAATTCAAAGGTCTGGTGTTCTTGGCATCTCCTATGGAGATGCCATCCCCAGATGGAGCCTATGTTAGGACCCTATAATTTATAGGGAAATTAGTATTCTGACTAATATCTATTTCATGAATAAAGGAGATTTCTCATGACACATAGTGAATATGGAAGAAGATTTCAACACATCTCACCTGTCGTCACACATTAATTTTTGGATTTATCATGACGCATAGTGAAGATGGCAGAAGATCTCAACACATCTCACCTGTTGTCACATATTAATTTTTGGATTTTGGTATAAAATTGGTTTTGGAATTTTTTTCTTAAAATTATATTTATTTTGGCCAAAATTTAGGCTCTCGGGCCTATTACAGGTCTTCATTATTTTTATCAAAATTTTGGGGCCAATATACAAAGCTCCAAGTTCCCGAGCTATCCTAGCATCTGCACATACCACATACGACCATATGATTAAAAACAACACACAAGGCCAATGCATAAGCGCCAAACTTCCAAGTGGCTAGCCTTTCACTCATATTATCAAATATGCAACATAACCTTTAGTGTATATAAACACTAATGTGTAGTGTTTCCTCCTAAATGTGGGATATTTCCTAGAAGTTAAAAAATAAAAGTGCAACGCTGTTAGCTATCCATTTTGCAGGTGTGAAGAAATGGCGATGCATTGGCAACCAATGTGTGTAGGTGCAAAGTATGCACGCAATGTATATGCTTGTTTCATTTCACTTCCATGATTTTGTAGTTAGGGGATCGATAGCTCGGTGCATGAAAACATAGGTTATTGACATATGGTGGCAGCATATTCATAATCTTGAGCATCCACGAATTTTTTAAATCAGTCGAAGAGGAAATTGAAACATTTTCTCCTCTTACTGTTGTTTGTGATGGATTATTTTCAAATATGAGGCGCTTACCTTGCAATTTGAAGTTGGTACAACATCATCAAACAAATGTGGATTCTTGGATGGGACTTGGAAAAATATCTCAGGATCATGACATGTGCTTTCATTTTTATGCTGCATATGCCGGTAGTGCTTGTATTTTTCCTGGATATCGACACTATCTTGATGGTGTGGAGTTGGAAAAATAATTTAATATGAATACTCATAAGTATATTCTTACAAATTTTGATTTCTCTTCACTTTGGGTAAAGGATTCCAAGGCGTTGTTTGAAGTTCTCTCTAAAAATCCAGAATTCTTGAGGAACACGACTTCTGAATCAAACACGGTGTTTGATTACAAATACTGGAAAATACCACTTGATCATCGCTTTAGGTCTTAAAATTATGGATGGTTTTAAGGTTCTGTGGTGTTTCAAATTTACAGACGTATATAAGAAATCATATTGATCTTGCTAAAAACTTTGAAGATTTTGTAAAGGCAGAGGTTGGGGAACATAAAATACTTTAATCTTAAAAGGGGCAGTCTCTAAAAAAAATCTGCAAGGAGAATGAACAACCTTGCTTTGCCCAGACAATTGCTTCCTAGGTTTTTGTTCTAAGATCGACCCAGAGAAAGGCTTAGAGCATGTTTTCTATTGGTTCATCGATGTCAAGAGAAGTTTATCAATGTTTGCAGGTGGTTGAAGATTTTTCTCATCACTCCAGTATTAGTTTGATCCACATCTTCAGGTAACCGATGTATAGGTGGCAGGGCATTTTGGACTTTAAGGCAGAAAACCAACAAAGTGAACGTTGATCCTTCACCTGTCAATGTGTTGTCCACCTTTCGAATGGCAAAGGAATTCTAGTTGAAATAAAAACCTAAAATTCAGGGATTGGTAACACACATGGATTTTTATTGTTGTTCAATTCCAGGAATATAGGTTATAGGTTACATGTGTCCAAATGGTGTAACAATTTCTATTTTTAGAAACATGGGTAGGATGAATCGAGCTTTGAGGGATAAGGAGTTTTTTCTTATATATATGCATATGCAAAGAAAACAATGGGGGAGGAGGTTCAAGTGATTCATTTTTATGAATACAAGACCTTATGTTTCAGGATTCTCGTTTCATAGATATGTGGTGAAGTGTTTCTTAATGTAATATGTTTTTCTCTATTTTCACATTTTCTTTCTTTCTTTTATTGTTTATAAGATTAAGTTCAGGATTTGTTTCAAACACCATGTTCTGGCTTAAAACAATATTCATGTTTTATTCTAAAGTTTGAATGTATAATTCAGATAGTAATGATCTACATTTGATGTGAACCCTAATCTGTTCCTCTTTTTCCATCTCACAAACTACAAGGATCCACTAACATGACTACCTTTCCTTGTTGCATATAAGCTCCGTTATTCCTTCATTTGATCACCTTAAACCTTTTCAACTCCATTATGCCTAATGACCCATTTTTTGTTGTCCCAACCCAAACATTTAAAAACCAAACCCAAATCTATCATAACTGGCCTAATATCTTCTTTAAAACAAAGCTAAAACTTATAGAGAGATCCCTCTCTGGGTCTAGGAGGGATAGATCCTAGACTCCAAAGCGGTTTGTGGTTACCTCTGTCAATTTATTCCTTAGCTTGAGAAATTATGGAGTGTTAACACCCAAAACTAAGAATTCAAAGGCCAGGTATATTATTACCACAACAAATTACCTTACGTGGTGGGTGGAGGCAACGAATGTCTAGGATTGGTCGACTAATACTTCTTCCAAGTTTATTTATGAAAGTATTATTACTCGTTTTGGATGTACGAGGAGGCTAATCAATGATTAGGGTGGTCATTTTATCAGTAGTACAATGGAAAAGATTACAACAGAGTTCTTGATCCAACATATTAAAAGTATCCCAACCATTCTCAATCCAATGGAACAATAGAGGATTTTAACAATATTTTGGAGAGAGGATTACAGAAGGTTTGTTGTGTAAACAGGGAGGATTAGGTTGACAGAGTCCTAATAGTTTTATGGGATTACAGGACAACCACAAATAAACTCCACAGGTATACTCCATTTCATCTAGTCTATGGGAAAGAGGTTGTTGTACCTGTAGAATTCATTACCTCGAGTCTATACATTGCACAGATTGCACGCATGTCGGAGGATGAATCAATCACGCAAACGCTTATGGAATTGAAAGAACTTGAAGAGACAAGGTTTCTAGAAACATTTCATCAATCAATTGAGAAATAAATACATAAATATTGACATGACAGACACATTAAGACTAAGAAATTTGTGCAAGGAGATAAGTTCCTACTGTTGGCAAATGTTTTACAGGAAGCATAAGCTTGTGATTGATGGAAAAGTACAACAGTAATGATGGCTTGATTACAACACTGATGATCAATAGGAAAATAGAAGATAAGGCCAGGAAGATCGAATGATCGAAGGAAAGACTAGCAAGTACAACAGTGAAGATGGCAGGATCAGAGTGTGCATCGATGGACAAACAAGAACAACGTAGGCTCAGGAGGAATTAACGCAGAGTCGAAATTCTTCCAAGTAAAAGGGATGTGTAAGCCTGGAGGAGAAGCGTCGTTGATCGTTGGATACCATCCTAAATTCCCGACAGCATGAGGGCCGTCAGATATGAATAAAATCAAGAAGAGAGTGAGTGGAAGAGGAGGATAGATCTCAGGCGTTAGATCTGAGAGCAGGATCCGACCACCGTTGGATCGAGGAAAACCTGCACGGTGTTTAAAGTGAAAGGAGAAAATGGGCTCACAAAATCCCGAAAGCAGGAGGACCGTCCATCCCAAGGGGTTATGTGGACCGTTGATCCAACTCCCTGTTGGGGTTTCGAGGATCGCGAGTTGAAGTTGTCAAAGAACATTCACAACAAGAATGTTGATTTCGCGATATGCAATATCGTGATGCAATCGCAGCCATTGAACCGAGAATGAGATCTAGACTGTTGATTTTCTTCATGAGGCATTGGGGATCGGGACTTTGAAATGACAAAATCACTTGACATCAGGAATCCCGACTTCGCGATATGTGAAATCATGATGTAATCTGAGCCATCAGATTAAGGTTGAATCTGAACCGTTGATTCCAGTCAATGAAGAGGCATCGGGGATCGGAAATTTGAAGTGACAAAAACACTTGACATCAGGAATGTCGATTTCGCGATATGCGATATGGAGATTCAATCACAACCGTTAAATCAAGTTCATATCTGGACCGTTGGTTCAACTCCATCTCGTAGTTTCGCTGATCGCGACTTGGAGAGTCGAGATGACTCATCTCCAGATTCGCGAGATGCGAGATCGCGATTTAATCGTGGACCGTTGGATCAAGAGGACGCGTGGTGAAAGATCAAAGAACCATAAATATCCATCTCAGAGTTTCACCTATCGCGACTTGGAGTGACAACAAACTCCATCTTAATATCAGCGAGATGCGAGATCACGAAATGATCCTGACCGTCAATACATCAAAATATGTGGACTGTTGATCTAAGAGTCTCGCCTATCGTGACTTGGAGTGACGAAAATCTCCATCTTAGGATCAGCGAGATGTGAGATCACGAAATGATCCTGACCATCAATACATAAAAATATGTCGACCGTTGTTCTAAGAGTCTCTCCTATCGTGACTTGGAGTGATGAAAATATCCAATGAAGGAACAGCAAGATGCGAGATCATGATGAGATCAGGACCGTTGATTCATCAAGATCATGAACCATCAATCAGGGTCGATGAAGATCAAGAGTTCAACTGTCTCAGAGAAGATGAAGAGTCTTAAACTGCCAGAAAGACTGAGGAATCTCAGTATAACATACAGTGATGTTGGACACGCGGGGTGAACCACCAAAGAAGCTGAAGAATCACGATGATGATCAGACAGAGCACTCGAGAGGTGGAGGATAATGGCACAGAGTCAGCATGCAGAGGATTGCGAACACTGCATGCACAAGGTGCACAGAAACTATAAATACACGGTACAAAGAAGAGATGGAAGTGTTGTTGTTGTTGTTGTTCGAGTGGTGGTGTTTGTTGATGTGGAAAGTGATTCATGCGTGAAGAAGGAAAATTGTGCAGTAGCTGGATTGATCTGAAGAGGAACTGTGCAGTGAATGGACATGGCGCACAGAGGATAAATTGCAGAAGAACATACAGTGCAAGTGAGATGGGCAGAAAGGAAGTGTGGCAGAAAGAGCAATGAGATGCAGCAGAACAGTGATAAGTCGGGTAAGCCATTGTTGAACATTATATCACTGTAGTAAGTTTCAGATTCAAAAATTTATATTTCAGGGTGGTTGGGAGGTGCTAGGGAGGACTGTTGTCCTCAGAGGTTCAAGTAGGTGCTTGAAAACAGGGAGTTGGTGCTTCCTTCTAGTTGGTGCTAGAGAAACAAGGGAGTCGGTGCTTCCTTCTAGTTGGTGCTAGAGAAACCAGGGAGTCGGTGCTTCCTTCTAGTTGGTGCTAGAGAAAACAGAGAGTTGGTTCTCTCAGCAAGTTGCAGCTTGCTAAAAAGAGGTTGTAGCCTCATTATGAGTTGGTGCTCATATGTATGATAATGTAAATAATGTAATTATTACTTATCATATAAAGAAAAAGAGGTTTTTATCCTGTATGGGTTTCCTTGGAAAATATCTGTCTCTGTGTTTCTCATATATGTGACTGATGTTGAATGTGCCTGTGTTTATTTCTATGCATTATTGTGATCATCAGTCAGTGTTTCTGCAAAGAGTTTTAAA
>SNQJ01S0289483.1:0-10823 GCA_010110895.2 Picea sitchensis | reverse complement strand
GTAGGATTCATTGTGGACTTTGAATAGCGCCAGAGGGAATATTTACCTTGGCCAACCCGTTTGTGATCTTTCCTTTGTCTCCTGAATCAGAACCAGATCTTGTTTCCTTTGTATCAGCGATCTTTATCTTCCCTTTCCACTTATTTGTTTGGTCTCTGGATGTAGTTTCCAATGTTCATCATCTTGACCACTCTTGTTGCAATGAGTGCGGCATGGCTCCTTCTTCTCTATTTAAGAGGTAGGTGGTATTTTTTCCTTCCTTTTAAACTTATTTCATGTGTGGGATATTGGACGGTTTCTTTGTAGGATCTTCTTGAACATGCTTTCTCCTATTCTCAAGCTGAGTGGCTTTTTAAAACTTCGTCAAAGGCTGGTGGGGTTAAAAAATGAGTAAATTACGGTGATGGCTGTGAAGTGCAATATACTTCCTTAAGTTCTTCAGAATCCAAAGGAATTTTTGTCACAGAGCTTTCTTCCTAAATTCTTCATTGAAACTTTGTACAGTTTGAACTTTAATTTGGCTTAAAGTTTGCCATTCCATCATTTCTTTATGTAAATAATCCAACGGATAAAATTGCTTCCGTTTTACTAATTTAAATTTTGACCATGAAAGGAATTACCACACCCCATACGTCATGAAGTTTTCTCTCGACATACGAACGCAGTGTAGCTATTTGAAGAGAAGTCGATTGCACTTTAACTTCCTCTTCATCAGTCTGTTGAACACGACAATATGCTTCAATATGGATCCAATTATCTAGCTTTTTTGAGTTAAATTGTTGCCCTCTTCGATCACCTTAGTGAGCAAAATGGGAGGTGCTGCCTTAATGGAGTTGGGTCTGGCAGAGGGACATCTGCAAAGGGGAAAGAGTTAGAGAAAGAAAGTAAAAGCTACAATTAAGAATTAAAACTAAGAAATGCAATAACAACTAAATTCATGAGCATAGGGACATAGAAACAAAGAACCACATGAGACCCATGTCACCAATGTTGGGGCTGATCTATTAGTGAAACAACACACCAAGAAGAAATGGGACTATGAGTCTCTTCTTCCTCCAAGGGAGGGATCTTGGACCCCCACTAGCTGGCTCTTCTTACAACAAAAAGAGAAAAGAGTAAGAGAATGAAAGTGAAGAACTCTTTACAAATCCACTAAATAGGTGAGGTGGATTGTCCAATGCAATTGTGAAAATATGCTCTTGACAAGGATGGATCCTCAAGAATAGAAACATAACATTACTGAATTCCTTGAAAATGAGGTGCATCCATGGCCTTTTATAGCATTCATTTGAGCTGCTGTTTAAGCGCTGTGGTGGCGAAAAGGCTAGTGGGGCATTTCTAGGTCTTTGACCAGCCATCCCGTCAGAATCCGGTCCATATTTGAGGGTCAAATGCGAGCGGAGCTGAACCATAAGTGGGTGGGAGGTTGAACACTCTCATAAATGCCGTTAAGCGGTGCCGCGGCTTTCTGATGCGGTCAGCGCATCATGCGCATGTCGCGCGATTCTGCGTTCTTGTTCGCGCATGTCTTGCGCTAATGCATAGCAGCTCTTCATTTTTTCACTGTGTAGTTTTTGACCCTTTATGAATGATTTGGTAGTAAATTCA
This sequence comes from Picea sitchensis, assembly GCA_010110895.2. Classification (NCBI taxonomy): domain Eukaryota; kingdom Viridiplantae; phylum Streptophyta; class Pinopsida; order Pinales; family Pinaceae; genus Picea; species Picea sitchensis. Next base: position 9,215 of record SNQJ01S0289483.1, on the reverse strand, counting down.
AGTCCATGGATGAATTCATCACTGTTGGACGATGCGGGATTCTTGTAACCGTTTGCGGATGAAATTCCGGTGATAACATATGCCCCGAGGGAGGTTAGGAGCATACATATGGCAGAAATACATCAATGTGCTCTATTGAAATGTTGTTGTAAAGAGAAATAGTGGGATCGGCCCGAGAGGTAGTCATTGGAGAAAAGAGGGATTGGTAGGACCCGACCTTCCATGTGGTGTGTAAAATAGAAAAATTGTGTACAAACGAGGCAAACATGCCCCATGCACCGTGTCATGTAACTCTAAAAGATGATTGAAGTGTTGGGTGTAGACAAGCGCAATATGGGAAGTTGTGATAAATGCAGAAGACAATTCTATATATGAACATACTCTGAATAGCGGTGATGGTCAGCGGTAATAAATTATCAACTTGTTTATGTGGGTGTGTCCTTGTCAAGTTTAGGAGTCGCCCGGCAAATGAAAGAACTAGCTACTGATAGTTGCAAAGTAAGACCAAGTAACATGAAAGTGTTGGTGTCGAATGTTTATGGGGGTCAAGGAAGCTGGCGGGGAGCAATGGTGTTTCACCCAATAGATCCAAGATCTCTCATTGAGTGGATAATGAGAATCAGATATTGTTGCCCTTCTGGAAAGCTGTCTTTCTTTGTCGAAAAAAGGGGGGGACGTGACTCCTAGAAGAAAAATGGCTTCGTGAAATCTACGAGGGTGGGGTGAGGGAAGTGGAGGAGGTACATGGACGAATTCAAGATGTGGGAAGACTCAAGACGCCCTTAGTTTGGAGTATGTGTGAGATAAAAGTGGATGCAACCATTCAACAAGGTCAAGTGTGAGACTGACAAAGCCGAGGATAGAAGTTAATGCCGGTAGGGACAAGGTGAACAAATTGGTGAGGTAGAAGTGGTATGGGGTACTCTGAAGATATGAATGATGCCGGTGAGGGTGGACAAGTAGTGCTCAACCAAGAATTTGACATGAGTTCGCGGTTGGCCAAAAGAAGTAGGATGGCCAAAGGTGGCGGCAAAAGCAATGTAATGGCCCGGAAATAGAAGCGTTTGTACAATAAATAATAACAAATAGTGGAAGTGTGAAAATATGAAAGCGGGTGCCCAGGTGTGATATAATTGGGCGGTGGGACATAATTTTATCGGGCCCGATGGGGGTGGAATACATGGGTGGAGTTTTGTATGAGGTAGGTGAAAATGAAGGAGATTTCTTGAGATGGGTAGACATGTGTGGATGAAATAGAGGTTCATGTTACATGGATGTACATCTTGACCATGGTATTGGAGATGTCCTAAAGTCCGTTGGGAAAAGCTAGCAAAATGAGGAGAAAGAATATCACGGTGATGTGAATCATGATGTAAGACTATCGGGACTCTCCATCCCTAAAGGGAGTTTTGAAAAACAACATGAGTGTCGGAAGTGACAAAAGGTGCTATGAATGGGACAATATTGTGGTAAGAATCTCTGGGGTGGCTTGATGCCGAGAGATGCAAATGGAGGGTGTGGGTGCTACGGTAGGGAATGGGGATCCTAGAAGACGATAATGGGAGGGGTGTGTTGGAAATGTAGTCGTCTGAGGAGGAAGGGCCACATGCGGTCTTTGAGGTATATACAGGTTGTGCCAATAACCTTGATGATCAAATTACGCACACATGAAACCAGAAATACCGATGTGAACAATATAAGAGAGAATGCGATATGGGCATATGTTGATAAAGCGTGAATATGTGCATCGCGTGCACGATCGAATTATGAAAATGGTAGCCTCGGGGCTAAAAAAAGGATGAAAAGAGGCCTAGGGGCTGTTGTGATGTAGATGACGGGATCTTGATCCAGTGGCTGAAGATGGATCAGAAATGGACACGGTCAGGCTCTGGAATGGTGAAATTGTGGAAGTTTGGCAAAAGGCTATGCTGGGGCCCACGTACCACCTCATTTGTACTTCTTTGCTATAGTGATTGGGCGAAGCATTAGGAGATTGTGACGCTGGGAAGGGGCCAGGAGGCATTAGATTGAGGACCCGCAAGCATCAAGTTATTGGTCTGATCATCTTGCATAAAATTAGGATTTCATTTTTTGGAAATGAGAATACGGTAGACGTCTGAAGGTGTTACAAGGGTATGGGCATGTGTAGGCGATCCAGTATGGAAACGCATAGCGTGTATGCACATACGGATAGGCAGCGCATGGGAGCGATGGTTAAGAAATTAGGCACGATGGAATTCGATAAACTATCTTGCCACACATGTGCTACTTTTAAAAGCTAGGTTAGCAGTGCACATGTACATGCTAGAGTGAGCAGAAGCTGGCGCTTGAAACGATACTATATGATGAAGCAGTCGCCCTTATGCGCTTTGTCTGCGATGTTTATGTCTTGCCAATAATAGCGGCAGCGCCTATAGAGTGTCTGGCGCATGTATGCTTACTTACGTAGGTGAAAAACGCGCCCGTGGAGGCAAGGTTGGCGGGTATAAAGCGTGTCTTTGATGTTTTGGTTGTCCATGTGGGTGACTTAGGGCGGTTTTGTGTTGTCTGGTGAAGGCGTACTGCGATGCAGTTTGTTGTGGCGAAGTTGGTCCAACTGAGAGGCAGGTAGCTATTGAGAGCCAAACATCACGTCTCGACTTTAGCGACCTATGGTACCGAAGAAGTTCTTTGGAGTGCCCTTGATGCGAGCGCGGAATTATCTCTGATTTCTTATCAAATGTGGAGTCAGGATACCGCTGCTTCATAGTCTTGCGAGGAGAGCAGATTGCCTTAACTGCGGTGGAGGACATGTATTTCTTGACTGAGCTCCCATTTCGAGAGCACGCCCTGCAAACCCAGACGATGCTTCCTAGGGATACACCACTCATGACGGTGGGCCAGAGATATTTTTCGGGGGCTGAACTATATGTCGACATAATTAGTGAGAATGTCGAGTGATATGGATGCTAACTTTTATTCTTTGCATAGCGAGATGATTGTGAGTGTAATACTTCCTTTGGTGATTACCAGCGAATTAGTGAGGTAGGCGGTGATGAGTGGAGAGTGTTTGCTTGGTATTTTATTTCCGGGGCTTATCTTTCGAGGATGGTGGAAGCGGTTGGATACTTGTCGGTCCACCAGTCGAGGATTTGCCTTGGTCCATCCACAGTGGCTGGTTTTACGGAGAGTGTCGATGTTGTTCCCTAGGATTCTATTGGGTGTGCCTGGGGTGCGAGAGTCGTGACTTAGGTGGTGGTCGACTATTTTGCTGTGTGATGGTGGTGGTGAGGGCGACCACTTCTCTATTGCTGAGGCGGCACATGTGTGGCGGCAGATGCCGTAGGTCATTTTGTAGTTCCCCTATGCTGGGGTAGAATTCTTGGGGGACCCGGACATGGTATTGACTTCTGGGGAGGTTTTTGATCATCGCGGTATGTTGATTGATGATGTTGATATATGCGTTTTGTGTTTTTGTAATAGCATGCCATATGTATATGATATAGATGCTAATACTAACTGTTGTTGTTGTTTCATGTGCCGGATGTGGCACCTCAGGCTGTGAGTGGAGTTCGCAATGGCTCGTCCGGGGAGCAGAGAACCATGAGGAAGAGGCATCAGCGATATGAGGGCGCGCGGTGCAACGATAAGCCCGGAGAGAGTAGCGAGGAGACACCGATTTGATGACCCAAGAGTCGGGCCATCGCATGCTCTCAAATGACTTCGAGTGGATTCGAGGACATAATACGCCATTAATGCGGAAGCGGTATTACGGAGGATGGCAAAGGACGCGCCGTTACCATCAGATAGGGCTTTCTGGAAGCGTGTGTGTGGGGAATTACAGCGCCCACCATGGCGAATATGAGTACGACGGCGGCGATGGCTGCTGCGATAACAACCGGTGTACCGTAGAAGCGGGGAAGGAGACGATAGAGTGGACCACCCGCTTGGTGTTAGTCACTATAATTGCTTAAAATTAATTTCAAACGAGCAAAGTGAAACATAGAGAATTATCAGCCGGGGAAGTCTTTTTTGTTTCCAAAGAGATGGTACCGCGCCACTTCCATATGTGCTCCAGAGATTCTAAAAGCACTTGGTGTTGTAGTAGAGAAATCATTCTATCTAAACTGGCGGTAGGCTGAGCTTCGGGTGTATCCGCGAGGAAAGGAAATCACCTATTGCAATTCTTTATGGTTCAAATTAAGTCTTTGGATTACATTTAAAATAACATTGCAATGGGTAGAACAACTATCTTGTAATGGTAGGTTACTTACTCTCAAGCGGAGACTCGGTACTAACACTCTTTCATGAAAGCAATAATGCGAAAACAATAAATATATAACTTGAGAGAACAAAACGCTTAGTTCCTTTCTGTCTAGCGGAGCTTTGGGCCTTATACATTTTATGCTTATTGAGATTGGGAATCTCTGAGAACAGAGGCTGTCGGTCCTTTCTTTCTAGCGGGGATCTCACCAACGATTCGAGATTAACACGGAAGAGTAGCGAACAGTGGATGTTTTGGTTCTTCCCCTTTCAGGTAGGGGCCTTAATCCAATCCTGACTAACACACTTGCAGAGGTGAAAATCTACAGAAGATAAGGTGTTGTGGTCCCTTTTTGTCTGAGCAGGAACACTTTGTCTTCTGTAGGTTTCCTTTACACTTGCAGGGGTAAAAGGAATTCCACAGAGGCAAGGTGTTGCAGTCCCTTCCTGGCTGAGCAGGGACACTTAACCAAATCTCTGGCCTTACACTTGCAGGGATAAAGGAGTTCTACAGAAGACAAAGGGTGTTGCGTCCCTTCCCTACTGGCTGAGCAGGGACTTTTTAACCAAATCTCTGGCTAACACAACTGCAGGGGAAAGAGATCTGCACTGAATCTAACTAGCACACTGGCAGGGAAAAGAGATCTACTGAAGTCAAGATGGTTAGATTCCTTCCTGTCTGAGCAGGAACCTTTTATCCAGACCTCTGTCTAACACGACTGAAGTAGGAATGAATTCTACAGAGGATCTGATATTTGAATCCCTTTCTGTCTGTGCAGGAATCTTTAATCAAACCTCTGCTAACATAGAATCACCACACAAGATTGCTGATAAAACGAATTACAAGTTCTATTCAATAACTAAGACAGAGTCAGTAGTGTTTCAGCAACGTAAAATCCATCAAACAGTGTTTCAGCAAATAGCAGTCAAACAAAATATAAACAGGAATTAAACAATCACACTTCTAACTAAGGGGTAAATCTTGTGAAGAAGGTGGGCCCTCCCTTCTCACAAGATTCCCCTTAAACCGGAAAACTTAGAGACGAATTATCAAAGCAGTCTTCTATTCATCTGTTGAAATATCCCATTACAAATTGGAAAGATCGAACACGTCCCGCTTCTCTTAAGTTCTTAGTACATAAAAAGTTCCATTCTCGAATGGTGATTTCCCCTCAATTTAAAGGGAAATCCCATCGATACAATCATTACAAGGCAGATCTGGATCCTACACTAAATCGGATCTTCTTTCTAAATCAGCATAGGGTGTCCTATTCTCATGCAACTGACTACTAATGTAGGGGCTGGACGAAGCATTGCTGTTACGGCTGGTGTAACAGCTTCTTCACATAGTTGCAAGCATGCTGTTACGACTGGTGTAACGCCCTCTTACATAGCTGCTGATGCTATTTCAACATCGCATCTACGCCCCGTTCCGGGCCTAATGGAATTGGCGCCTTGATCGGTGGCGGTCGGCTTTGACCGCTAGTCAAGCCGTGACTGTTTCAAAGATCGTATGCCTCCTCTCGTCTCTCTCAAAGATCCGCTCTTCCAACTCCGGAGGATGCCTCCTGTTTCTAAAGACCGTGATCCTTGAACCGTAGTCGCCTGTTTCTAAGATATGCTTCCTTGATTGTGTAGCAGCCTTCCTGTTTCATCACCACCGGGCTTGGGCTTCCTTGTTTCAAAGATCGCCTTGAATAATTATTCTCGCGAAATATGGATACCTTTACGCACTCTAATCAATGGTTAGGTCTAAAAGTAATGTAAAGTATTAGCAAAAACGGATTAAGCATATAATAATGAGAGACTTTAAAACTTTGGAATGATAAAGTGAAATGATAGTATAAGTCAAAAATACGCGATGAAGGGTATAATAATGGCAAAAGTATGGGCAAGGGTGTACAATATGTGGTCCTAACAAAGAAGGTTGTATTGAGGAATGACCTAAGCACCAGTGGAGAAGTTCTACTTAGGTGAGTGTTTGGTATCATGGCTAAGCAAGAAAAAATTATCGATATCTCTATCTACAACCAAAGCATAGTATATATTGCAGCAACAACATGTTGTACATAGGTTCTTGATGAAACAAACTTTTATCGATATATGCCGAGTATGATGATCCCATTCCAATATATTGTGATAATACAAGTGCCATCAATATCTCAAAACCCAAAGATGCACTCCAAGACGAAGCACATTCCAATCAAGTATCACTTTCTATGGGAAGAGTAAGCCGTGTTGTTCACCGAGCTGAGTATGTGGCAACAAAAGAACAAGTGGTAGACATCTTTACAAAACCACTTCCATGGCAAGCCTTTGAATATATTCACCAAAGACTTGGAGTTATTTCACTCCAAAATGAATGTTTTTGAATGCTTATCTTATATGTCTTAGATGTACATGAGGAAGCACCATAAGAGGCCTCCTGGCTGTGGGAGCAGCCCCGATGGAAATATACCTTTGCCACACGACAAAGGAGAGATTTATTAGATGCATAGGATAGAGGAATGGTTCCAAGGGGAGAAGATTTTTCATATGCAGAGTATGTAAGGGCATGGTTCCGGTGGGGAGGCAAATTTATTAGGATGCAAAGGACAAAGGCATGGTTCTAGGGGAGCACATGTTCCATATGATTTCGCGATTGCATGTATGTTGTCATCAATGCCAAAGGATGATATTGTTCATTAAGGTTATTGTCATTGATGTCAACCCTGAAGAAAGCCCTTAGCACAAAGGTTTTTTCCGTAATGGACCCAATATTGTTTGATGTAAATATGACTCATTATTACTTTTTTCATGGTTGATAAGAATTTAATATGGATGAACTCCAAAGTGGTCCCCTTATGGTGAAATCCCTCATGAGAAGATGTTTTAGAGTAAGAGAACCCATGCTTAGTTGTGGAATAATGAGCGTACAGGAACTAACGACAAAGACAAATAATATCCTAGATGGATATTGCTTGTCATGTCATTTCCAGCAGGCTGTGAACGCCACAATTCCTCACGCAAGTTAGAGATTGATGGCCATAAGAAGTTGGAGACCCTAGGTTTGGGTGGTAATGGACCTAAGTTTGCCGATGGGTAATGGTATGAGTTATGATATATTTTCATATAATACTATTCTATATGGATAGTACAAGTCATTCCATTGTGCATAGAACGTCACATAACTCCCTCACGGTTTGAGAGTTATGGCCTATGAAGTTGGAGGACCCCCATGTCATCTTAGAAGCCCCAAAAGGTCAAAAGTGTCAAAAGTGGTTTAAGAGATTTTAAAAGGTAAATAATAAAGTGAAGGGATGAGTGTATTATAATTCAAAGTGAATACAAAATAAATTATTTCAATAACAAATTTAATGGAGAAATTAGGAAGTGGACCTAACCCTAAAATAAGGAAAGTACTAAGTGACCTAGAAGATGCTTTAAGGAAGCTACCCGAGAGTATAAATAAGAGGCCTTCCCATTTGAATCACACTTGTGCATATTGAATATCTATATAGGTTTCCCAGGTAACCAAATGATATCTAAGCTGAAATTATGAGTGCGAAGAAAAGAAGAATGAAATGCAAGGAAGGATAAATTCTTTCATGGTGCTTTCTGGGTATGTTATTTGGCTGTGTCACTTCACCATTTTCGCTATAACTTCAAGCAATGATTCAACCTGAAATTGCTATGAAATCTATAAAACATATCCAAGTATCTGTGGTAAAAAAAAATCAGCTTGTGGTTCATTTTGGGAAAGTTACACTCTGTGGAAAAAATAGGGTTTGTGGCCACCAAATCCAAGAATAAAATCAGTACTTCGGTAAAACGCTATAACTTCTTCCATAACAGATCCAAATTCAGCTGATACAAAATGTGTTAGTTAGGGTACATTATTTAGTATGTTTTGTAATAGTTTCAAATCAATTCATCAAACATTTTATGCAGGGAACGCTCTATAAAGTCAAAGCCTTTAGAATAAGTCAGATTTCAACAAGGTATATCATTTTTCTATAACTCCTTTCTAAGAGGTTCCAAGTAGTGATGACTTGGAGGAATTGCATAAAACACACTAATAAGATTGTGTATCAGTTTCAGGATATTTATACATTACAGGTTCAAAGTTATGATTACTAAGTTAGGTTGTTGACTAATCGAAAACTAGGCATGTGAGACTAAAGAAAAGTTTCTGAAAATGCTAGTCTCTTTGTTTTTAATGTTAGGGAAGGTTTACAGGAATGTGATCATATACACTAGGTCTATTACAAAGATACAAATCAGATTTGATGATGAAATTAATGAGGAATTTTGGTTAAGTTACATGTTGAGTACATGTATTGAGATGCAAAGTAGTTGATGAGTCAAGACATACATGAAGTTCATAGCTGATGATGTTGGTACACATTGATGAGCTCATAGCCGCGAGTAGTTGAAATACGACGGAGGCCACACTTTGGTACATGGTTGGATGCACTTCGTTTATGGCGGGCCGTGCTGATTACAGGTTGGTGCATGGTTGATGCACTTGTTTCATGGCAATGTGCTGGATTACAAGTTGAGGTACGTTGACGTAATGGTTGATGCATCGCTCGTGATTTATTGGTACAAAGTTTATAGCGCATATTCCCCACAGCTTATAGTGTGACAAAGGGTTCCATCATTCTACTTCTACTCTTCGTGGCGGCGGTGGATGGGGCGCGACCGTGTGGTTGTAACCACCTTCCGTTGTAGCCGGAGAACATTGAGGGTTGTAGCCTATTTTTGGTTGTAGCCAGAGAATTGTGAGTTGGAGCTTCCCCGGTGTTGTAGCCTAAGAAACTAGGGGTTGGAACCACCAACTTCCTTTGATTTCCAGTTGCAACTGGAAAACAAAAGGAAGTTGGTGCTCTAATGAATGTAATTCTTCAAGACATATAAGAAAAATATTTCATGGTTTTCTCCCTACTGGTTTCCACGTAAAACACCGATGTACTCTTTGTATGCTTGATTGT
>SNQJ01S0289480.1:0-10806 GCA_010110895.2 Picea sitchensis | reverse complement strand
TGGTCGAGAAATAAAAATCCGAATGGATTTCTCTCAATTCTCCTCTGAATTGGATGGTTGGCAGGTCGGCTCAGGCCGGTTTGTGCACCTGCAAGTTAATCAAACTAAAAGAAGAGAAAAATAAACCCAAATGAGGTAGGAATATGATACCTTTCCCCAGCGGAGTCGCCAATCTGTTGCACCCTTTTCGTCACCTTGGTGACCAAATAAGAGGTGCTTACATGCCCAGTTGGGTCCTGCTAAGCATGACAGTTGTAGAGGAAAGAGTTAGAGAAAGAAAAAAAAAACTATAAGCAAGAATTAAACTAATAACAACAAAAATCATAAGCATAGGGACATAGAGATAAAAAACACAAATAGACCCATGTCACCAATGTTTTTAGGCTGATCTATTGATGAAATCAAAACACCAAGAAGAAAGGGGACTATGAGTCCCTTCTTCCTCCAAGGGAAGACTCTTGGACCCTCACAAGCTTACTCTCCTTACAACAAGAAAATGAAAATGGTGATGAAATAACTCCTTGCACATCCACTCAATGGAGAGGTGGATTGCTCAATGAAATGATGCCAATGTGTCTTTGTCAAGGATGGAGTCCTTAAAACAATCTAGGCAGCATAACATTACTTGAAATTCCTTGAAAAAATGAGGTGCATTCATGGCTTTTTATAGCATTGCATTGGGTTATTGTGTAACTCCTTTGTAGTGTGAAAAGAGGCTCTTTAGGGCATTATTAGGTCTTTGACCAGCCCACCATTCAGATTCAGGCCGGATTTGGAGGTCAAGTCGGCTTGGGAGCTGAACCAGAAGTGGTTGGGACGCCGACCACATTCATAAATGCACCGTTTAGTAGGTGCGCGACTTTTTGCGCTAACAGTTGTGCATCGTGCGCCTGTGCGCGCTTTATACGTCCTTGTTCCGCGCATGTGCGCGCACACCCAACTTCTGTAAAGTGCTCTTCAATTTTTCATTACTTTATATAGTTTTTGCGCTTTTTGAATGATGTGGTATTAATTCAAGTCCATGAATGACTTCATTATTGTTTTGACGATGCTGAGTTCTTGTCTCCATGTGCGGACGAAATTTCAGTGATAACAGCTGGTCCGAAACTACCCATTGCTGCTCCCGTGAAGAGAAAGGAAGTTGCTGCTCCTGTGAAGAGTAAAGAGGTTACTGCCAAGCAACCTTCCACTCCTAAAAAACAGACCCCCCTTCCTGCAAAACCGCAGAAGAAACAAATTCATCCCCCAACCAAGGAGCAAGTCAGTCTCAAAGCTCCTTCCAATGAGGTAAAGGTTTCAGACAGACCATCTTTCTCTTTTAATTTTGAATCAAAAATTCAAAAAGTTAAGATACCGATGCCTTTAACTGAACTCATGAAGAATGAAAATTTTAAATCAGCCATCCTGAAGTCTCTTGAGCCAAAGACCTCTCCATCTGATGATTTCGTTAACCTACAATATGATAAGCCTAAAGTAACCATTGGGCCTATGATAGAAGACCGAGATGATTCTTGCCCTCCATTCTACATATCCCTAAACGTCCATGACAAAATCCTTCACAATTGTTTGCTCAACTCCAGGGCATCACATAATCTTATGCCAAAAGCGGTGATGGATGAGCTTGGTTTAGAGGTCACCAAACCATATCAATATCTTTTCTCCTTTGATTCTAGGAAATTCAGATGTCTCAGCCTCATCAAATACCTTGTCATAAACCTTTCCCAATTGCCCATGAGAAGCATGGTTATGGATGTGGTAGTTGCTGATATTCCACCTAAGTTTGGACTTCTCTTGTCTTGTTTATGGGGAAAAAGGTTAGGAGGAACCTTGCAGATGGATCTATGATATGCTATGATTCCGGTGTTTGGGGGGGAGCTGAAAAGACTTTACAGGGAGAACCAACTTGCCTACATCATCAGTGATGGAAATAATTCTGTCAATCATCCTATCTATGCTGTGGATACAGATTTTGGTTCATGCATCGTTCAGGTAGATGATGCTCAATTGAATCCTATGTAGCTTGTGAAGCCTATTGAACAACAGTCTGATGGTGAAGACATTTCAGTCTGGACTATGTACTTTGATGGGGCCAACACTAAGGATTCAACAGGTGCAGGGGTAGTTCTGATCTCTCCTTCAAAGGAGACTATATCTTTGTCTTTCAAGCTCGACTTCAGAACTACTAACAACATAACAGAGTATGAGGCTATTCTATTGGGATTAAATTCAGCCAAAGAGATGGGGATAAAAGGTTTGAAGGTATTTGGAGATGCAGACCTCATTATACAACAGGTAAACAACACCTTTCAAGCTAAGCATGTCAGATTGAAGGCCTGTAGGGACGAGGTATGGAAAGTGAGAGAATCTTTTTCTATTTTTGAAATTTCATATATATCAAGGGACATGAATCAGCTCGCTGATTCTCTTGCTGTTTCAGCCAGCATGTTTATTCCTCCCATGCCCCCTAAACTCAGTTATGAGATTCAAGTAAAATATCAACCATACTTACCTGACAATATCAAATATTGGAAAGTTTTTGAAGATGATTATGAACTTAACGGATTTCTTCAAGTGGTAGATGAATTTTCTGATATACATATTGACCATCAAAATCTAAATGTAGAAGAATCTCAGGAACCTACACTAAAGAAAAAATTGGGTCAGCATGATATTGTTAAGCTACCCAACAATTATATACCCCGAGGTTTGGTACCCTTGGAAAGGATTTTTGATCAGAATGACGTTCCTTGCAAGCCAGATAAAAAGGAGAAAGATCCAGCTGTTCACGAGCATAACATAGGGGGTGAAATCCAACCCAAACTTATAAATCTGTCTTCCGAATTGACTGCTGATCAGAAGTCCAAATACTGCAGTGTTTTGAAGGAGTTTTCTGATGTCTTTGCTTGGAAATATAGTGACCTAAAGACTTATGACCCTGATATTATTCAACATAAGATCCCTCTTGAAAAAGACACCATTCCTTTCAAGCAAAAGATCAGACCTATCAGTCCTCTTCTGCTACCTATGATTGAGAAAGAAATTAAAAAGCTTCTCGATGCTAAGATCATTATTCCCTTGAGATACTCCAAATGGATTGCCAATCTGGTGATAGTAAGGAAGAAGAATGGTGAGGTCAGATTGTGTGTAGATTTCAGAAACCTAAACATATGCTCTAAGAAAGACAACTATCCCCTCCCTAAGATGGAACACTTGCTGCAAAGGATTTTAGGGGCCAAGGTCATGTCTTTCCTAGATGGTTTTTCCGGTTACAATCAGATTTCTATCCATCCTGATGACCAGGAGACGACTGCATTTACCACTCCTTGGGGTACCTTTATGTACGCCAAGATGTCGTTTGGGTTAATGAATGCCGGGGCCACATTCCAAAGGGCCATGGACATAGCCTTCGTGGGGGAAAAGGACAAGTTTGTCCTCATATACCTTGATGATATCACAGTATATTTCAACAGCCATGAGGAGCATTTGAAACATTTGAAAAGAGTGTTCTTAAAATGCAGGCAGTTCGGGATCTCATTGAATCCCAAGAAATCCCAGTTTTCTCTAAGGAAAGGTAATCTCTTAGGCCACATCGTCTCAGCAGAAGGTGTAATGATTGATCCAGCTCGTGTAGAGGCAATTCAAAAGCTGTCCTTGCCAAGATCCAAAAAGGACATTCAATCGATGCTCGGTAAGATAAATTTTGTTAGAAGATTTGTGCCAAATTTTGCCAAATTAGTTAAACACATCACATGCATGCTAAAAAAGGGGTTTGAAGTAAAATGGACAAACAACTCAAGAAACTCCTTTCAAGATATCAAGCGAGTGATCACGGAATCCCCGACTCTGATCAACCCAGATTTCAGTAAGGTTTTCTATGTTTTTTCTTTTTCTTCTTATGACACAGTGGCAATAGTTTTGCTACAGAAGGACGATGACAATTTGGATCATCCCGTGGCTTTCTTCAACAAAACACTCAGGGACGTTGAATTAAGGTATGACCCTATCAAGAAACAAGCTTATGCTCTCATAAAAGCTTTAAAATCCTTCAGAATTTATATTCTTCACTCAAAGGTCATCGCATATGTTTCTTCATCTTCCATAAAAGATGTTTTAACTCAGCCGTATATTGACGGAAAGAGAGCTAGATGGATTGCAAAGATGATTGAGTTCAATATTGAAGTAAAACCCACCAAATTGGTAAAAGGCCAGGGCCTTGCTAAGATTTTAACGGAGGAAAATCATAAGCTACTGGATATTAATTTCATAGGAGAAAGTTCAGAAAATTTGCAAAGAGAGTTGGCAACAGAAGGGCAACATGGCAGTCAGCAAGTGGCAGAGCACTTATCTTCGTGTGAATGGTATTCAGGTATTATACATTTTTTGCAAAAGCTTGAAGTTCCCTCTGAACTTAGTTTGACTCAAGCTCGAGCTCTTAAGCTCAGAGCTATCAAATTCTGCATTTACAACAATCTGTTATATTGGAAAGACCCTACTGGTTTGCTTCTCAGATGCTTAGATAAAGAAGAGTCGGTCGAAGTGACACATCAGTTTCATTCAACTGTTTGCGGTGGTCATCATTACTGGAAGACCACTACCCATAAAATCCTGAGGGTTGGATATTATTGGCCTTTCCTCTTCTCAGATGTGTGTGCATTCGTCAAATCTTGTGACAAATGCCAAAGATTTACCGGTAAGAAACAGCTAAAATCTTTACCCCTGAGACCTATAATGGTGAATGGCCCTTTTCAGCAGTGGGGTTTAGATTTCATAGGTGAGATAAATCCTTCATCCAGTGGTCAGCACAAGTGGATTTTGGTAGCCACAGATTATTTCAAAAAGTGGATAGAGGTGATTCCCACCCGGAATGCTACACACCAGGTAGTCATGAAGTTTCTCTATAAAAATATTTTGAGCAGATTTGGTTGTCCCAAGAGGATGGTAACAGATAATGCAACAACGTTTAAAGAAGAAGCATTGGTAGACATGTGTGAATCAATGGGCATCCATCTGGTACACTCAACTCCCTATTACCCTCAAGGTAATGGCTTGGCTGAATCATCCAATAAGAGCTTGATCAAAATCATAAGAAAACTGTTAGAGGAAAATAAAAAGAATTGGGATTCCAAACTGAAATTTGCTCTGTGGGAAGACATAGTAACTATTAAAAAATCCATAGGAACTTCCCCATTTAAATTGGTTTATGGGACTGATGCTATTTTTCCTGTTCAGTTAGTTTTTCCAGTGGCTAAGTTCTTTCAGGAAGAGAAGACTGAGTCAAATGACATGGTAAGAAGGATGTTTGATTTGGTGGAACTGCAACAAGCTCGTGAATAGTTAGTGGACAGATCAGAGGCTCATCAAATGAAGATCAAAAAGACTTTTGACAGAAAGGCGAAGGTGGATAGTTTTCAGATCGGTGACTGGGTTCTAAAATGGGATGCTCTTAGACAGGATAAGGGCAAGCATAACAAGTTCGATTCTTTGTGGATAGGCCCTTTCATGATTACTCAAGTACAAAATAACAACACTTTCATACTGCAGAATCTGGAAGGCGAAGAAATGTTTGGTGGCCCGGTAAACGGGCGATTTTTAAAACTCTATTTTGTCTAAGGCTGTGAAGCCTAGACATTGTAATGTTAGTCTTAGTTTTATTTTTGAATAACTCCATGCCCAATGGAAACACTAGTAGATAGTTTAGTTTTTAGGTTCTTTTTTAGGAAATGCATTGATTCTATGGTTCTTGAAACCTCACAGGGAGGTGTTCATCCCTAATAGGAGCCAATGTTATCTCCTCAAATAAATTGGTGGGTTTTTTCTTTTGAGGTGATAGGTTGCCATCTAAATTTTATTTCTAAATTTTTGTAAGTAGGTTAGAGAGTCTGTATTTTGAAAATGAGCTCAAAAGAAAGTTTGAATTTAGTTTGGTCAAGAAAAATTCAGAATATCAGGCTTCGGTGGTTTAGGAGAGCCTCAATTGTGCTCATTAAACACCGAAAACCTTTGTTCCCGGTAGTTAAGGGGTCGAAGCAAGAAGGCGATTAACCACCGAAAGTGTTTCAATGGTAAAAATGGAAAGCCCGTGCTTTCACACGAGCCAACAGTCAAGTTGGCGCAATGGTTAAAACACAACCGCCGAAAGCTCTCCATGGTGGAGGGTATGCACGTTCGTGGTGTCTATCCGAAAGTTTTGAAGCACCTTTGTCCTTTCAATCACATTGGTCATTTCATAATCCAAACACGGCGGTGATTTTCCTGTATGATTTCACGGAACATCCCTCTATTTTAGTCGCAGGTACACTAACCATCATGATCTGGTTATTCCTTCATTGAATCCTCGATGAGTCATTATGAATCCCGGAGATTGCTCAGTTAAACTACGAGTTCACGATTTCATCAGTCAATCGTATTTTTAAAGATTCTAATCTCGTTTCCTCCGGTGAATTGTCAAAGCGCCATTAGAGCCCAACAAGCACTCTTGAGTCAAGTAAGCCTAGTCGGGTTATCAGGTAAGCTCAGAATCTATCCTCTTTCAGTTTCAGAAATGAAAATGCCACCGAAAATCTAAAGTTTCAGCATATTCTCAGTCAAATTGTCATCCGAAACTGGGTTAGTTTTCTAAACTCGGTAATCCTAATGTTTGTGTCACCCTGTTTCACCAGTTTTTCATGAATGATACTTGCTGTTTGCCTAATTTCTAGAGTCATTGTCTCCCTGGATGTCCAACTCCCCATAATCATAGGCACACTGAACATCGACCCATGCCGAAAGCAGGGCCAACTTTGAGATCTGAGGTAGATGGAGTTTGGTATTTAGAAGCTCACCCACAGGTGGTCAAATTTTTCAAACAGACCGGAGTTTTTGTATACTGTGAGAAATTAACCAGATTTCACCAACAGGTGGCCGAATCTTTTGCTTTTTCCTATGATGGAAGGATGACTAAAGTTGGAAAGGAGGAGATTATCATTGACGAAGCAGCCATTGCTGAGTACACAGGTTTACCCAGGTCGGGAGACTGTTGGTTCAAGACTACCACACCTTCAAATATCAAATTCAGGCCATATTTGCTACCGGTGCATAAATCTTTGATCTGGAAGAGGGATATTCCCATGTTTTATTTGGAACCAAAGTGGCAGTCCCTGTTGAAGGCAATTTTGGTGTATATCACTTGTGAGGGGCGCTACAACATGGTAATGTTTTATCATTTTAAACTTCTGAATCATTTCACAGGCAGAGAGCTTATAAACCTACCTTACTTATTTCACAAAACCCTAACGAAGATGGCAAGACAAGTGAAAGCCCAACCTACTAAGGTTGTCAGCAGATTATCACATCAAGGGCTAATTACTCTTCTTGTGAGAGAAGCTCTGCAGAGGAAAAAAATTGAGTGGGGCTTCTTTTTGTTTTGGAATGAATTTCAAACAGAAAGACCACCAGAGGCAGAAACTAAGAAAGCCAGGGGCAGAAAAATTCCCACTCCCAAGAGAAGTCATAGGAAAAGGAAAGGAATCTCACTACCAAGAGATCTCATCAAATCATCCCCTGGCAAGAAGGAAGGAATCAAGAGAAAATTGCAGTTTGAAGGTAAACAGTCTAAAAACTCTGCCACAGGAAATAACCTTCTAAATCTACCTTACAGTGATTCAGAATCAGAACAAGAGGTGGCAGAGACACATGATAACATGCAGACTAAACAGGGTGTAGATTTTCGTTCAAATCTACCTTCACCAAATCCATCAGAGGCCCATAGGCAACCTGAAGCAGAAGCCTCCTCAAGCATGCCTAAAATAGGTAGAACACATAAAATCAGCAAGCTCCTGCAACAGGTTTATGAAATGGAAGTCCTAGAAAGGGTGATAAAAAAAGCCAACACATACCTCACTGACAGAAATGCATAACTGTTCAAAATGAATCAAACCCTCAAAGAGAAGCATGAAAAAATTAAAGACAGAAACAGGGTATTGATCAGAGAAAACATGAAGCTGTATAGACAGCTCAGGATCCTGAGGTTGAAGTTAAAACAGTTTCAATCACCAGCAGAGGAGAAGACTGGATTGGAAACTCTGGCTAACTTAGCCACGATTATGATGGACACACCAGGACACCCCACACAACCAGTAGAAGTTCGCAGGTCTGCAAGAACAAGGGCTGCCTCATCTAAGAAACCCTGAACACCAACAAAGGGATCCAATGTGAGCATTTTTGCAAGTTTTGAAATTTTCTCAAAGATGCAGTTTCGGTGGTTTAGGCGAACAGGACGACTGTTCATTAACCACCGAAAGTGGTGCTTTCGGTAGTTAATCCACCCAGAAGCTTTCCAAGTTAACCACCGAAATCCTGTCATGTTCAGAATAATCAAGTTTTTGCACAGATCAAGGTTTTTTGAGTTGAAAAGGTTTGAAATCTTTCCTAATGAACATCTGATGAATTATCAATACAAAGCCAACAATTATTTTTGACAGATTGTGGAAAGAAGAGGTGTTCCAAATGTTTTTGATATCTTTTGACAAGACAGAAAATCAGGACACTTTGCCACCTCAACAGATTCAAATTTGCCACTCTTGGAGAGTCATCATTTAGCCTTGGAAGGCCATCCTGTACTTCACCAACAATCAAGAAGAGAGAGAGACCATGAAATCTGGGATTGACCTCATCTTTGGGGATCATCCCACATCTTTTGCAATTGAATTTTGAGTTACTATCTTTAGTATATTTGATCCTCGTTTTCAGGATCTCAAAACTACTTTGTAAAGCTATAAAGCTTAGAATAGAATATGAACCAAGGGTTCGATTTTGGGTTCTACATGCTGCTACTGTAACTAAGACTCATTCTTAATATATGAAACATTGCAAGCTTCCTTCATTTGTGTTTTCAGACCTTTCTTTTCTGTTCTATGATATCTTATGAGTGAATGTTTTCTTTGTTGGCGCTTATTCAATCTACATGTGACTKTCATCTCACTAATTGATTGATTAAGTTAAGAATCATAAGTTATTCCCTAGTTATTAAACCCATTGTGCTTATTGTTTTACAGGAGTATAATCTGGTTCAGCAACTATCTTCTATTCTATTTGATCAACCCTTATCTGATTGCATTCTTAGAAGGCCTTGTGATATTTGATATTACTAGACAGTCTTAAAGACACAGTCCAACCCATAGATATTCATCTTGATCCAAAAACCACATCATTATTAAGAAAATAGTTACTAAAAGATTGAGTTACCAGGCATCTCCGACTTACAACCTGGGAGAGTTTCCTGGAGTGATAACACCGTCCATCTGGAGAGGAAGTGTGGAAGTGATCGAGGCCTACAGGAAGAGGAGACCCGATAGGAGAGCCACATCGGGAGATCGCGCATCGGGATATCGGGAATCCCGTGGGCACAAGTTTTATGCATTTTGGCATTGCGATGTCCGAAACCCCGATGAGAGGTAAGACTGCGTTCACGGGGGATAGTGGTCATATGGGCCAGGAGCCTAGCTAGGAGAGATAGTGTGTAAAGAGTGCATCGGGATTCGATGGATCGTGGATCCTGAGGACAAGTGCGTTTTGACACTTGAAAGTCCGAAACCCCGATAGAAAGACATAAGGCTGCGATCTTATGAGAAGCGGTCACATGGACCAGGGCATAGCCAGGAGGGGCTAAGGCCGAAAGGAGCACATCAGCGAATCAGAGTTCACGAGTTCAAGAGGACAGGAACTCTTGGCATCAAGGATCACGAAACCTCGAAACCCGAAATTAAATCGGGAAAGGTCACAGGCGCGTGCAGTGGCCGTGACAGGGAAAAGAGAAGGACCTGTGGATCGAGTTTTCAACCGAGATTCCACGGAGGAATCGAAAGAGCCTCTTCGGCTCATGAATGAATGAGAATGATCCTGTGAGTAGAGCGCGATGAGGTGGCACGGTCGCGACTCGTCTGTGTTAGAAGACATGCTTAGGATGTATGTCATGGATAATCAAACCCAGTGGGAGAAGTACCTACCTTTATTAGAGTTTGCCTACAATAACAGTTTTCATAGCTCCATCAGAATGCCACCCTACGAAGCTCTGTATGGAAGGCCATGCAGAACACCATTGAGTTGGGAAATATTAGAAGACTGAGTAACAGTTGGGCCAAAATTGATTCAAGAGATGGAGGAACAGGTGATTCAAATTAGGCAAAGACTAAAGGAAGCACATGATAGGCAGAAAAGTTATGTGGATGCACACATGACCGACTGAAGTTATGAAGTGGGAGACCAGGTTTTCATTCATATTAGGCCTAATAAGAGTACCATACGGTTCAGTAAGGGGAAAAAGTTATCACCTCGATTTATAGGACCGTTTAGAATCCAAGAGAAAATTGGACCCATTGCCCATCGTCTCGTACTGCCACCCTACTTGCATAAAACTCATAACATTTTTCATGTATCTGTTTTACGTCATTGTGTTGCTGATGAATCGCATAAACTAAATTGGAAGGAATTGCAGGTATCAGACGTGGGAACTCTCACGGTAGAACCATTACACATATTTTATAGTAGAGTTCGACAGCTCAGAAACCATCTGGTAGACCAAGTTAAGGTCCAATGAGACAAGTATAGTCCAGGATTTGCTACTTGGGAAGACGCCGAGACACTACGACGAGACTATCCCTCACTTTTTTGACCACCTCGAGAACATGTTTCTCAGAGGTTGGGTGTATGTAACACCACCTTTTGACTTAGACAACCAGGATTACCTGAGGCCTACACTTTTATTTTCTACTCACAGTGAAACTATTAAATGATACACTTAAAATTTTAAGATGTATGAACGTTTATGAA
>SNQJ01S0289479.1:0-10823 GCA_010110895.2 Picea sitchensis | reverse complement strand
ATGATGAATATTTTTTATAAATATTATTTTTAATTTATTATTTAATTAGAAACAAACTAATTAGAGAATCTAGTTACAAAGAGTAAATCATTATCCAATGGGAGAGTGAAAAGGGATAAAAACCACCAGAGTAAATATTGTCCATGAGGACAAGTTGAACCCTACTCTCAAATATGTGGGATGCGAGGGAACATGCTAGCACAAAGTTAGGCCAAGAATATTCCCTAGGGTTATGGATGAGACTAACTTGAAAAAAATACCTAGGAAAGCTATTTATTTTGGGGGGTGAAAAATAAAAGAGACAAGTATAGAGGAGACAAGACGATGATGAGTACTTTTGAGAAAGAATTGAGTTTGATGGTTCCGAGAAAGAGTCAAAATCTGATTTATCTGGAGAAGATTATACAAATTTTCAGTCCCTATGGAATAATGAATTAAGCTCGGGGGTGACAGGAACAAGTAATCTTGCTTGTTCAAGTCTATGGTTGGGAGGAACTGGTTCTCTACTCAATTGGTTTACAGTCTTGAATCAAGCTCATATATGTTTTCTATAATTTATTCATTTTATTCTTGTTATAAGTTATTACTTTATAGTATTTAAAGACTGTAAGTATGTAGTAATTGTTACAATAGAGAAAGTCTAGTTTCTGAGTATTTTTTGTATTCTTTTGTCTGTATATCATTGACATTAGAGTGTAGCTAAATGATGATAAAATGTTCTTTTATGGAAATAATATTGATTATATTATTGCAACAAGAAATACAAGAAAACAATATTAGAACATGTAGAATGATTTACCCTGAAGAATTTACTTTTATTGCTAAAAACAAATTAAATGATCTATTTACTTTAATCTATATAATAAAGTTATAACAATATTTTATTTACAAAAAATAATTTCTTTAATGGATTTTTTTCAGAAATTATTTTGTTATTAATAAAAAAGAATTATATTGAAATAAAATATATATGTACAATTAGTAAAAATATATTGAAATTGATAACTGAAATATATATATCTTGATGACACATATATAGTTCTTATCTGGTGAGTAATCTCTCATATTTATCTTAGATAAGAATAGACTAGTAGTTGCAAAGAAAGAATCCCATAAAAATTGTTAGACCATACAAATACTTTCTTATATAATTACCAAAAAGCAAAAGAATGGTAATAAAAGATATAGGGTTTATATATGCACATACATGTATAACCATAGTGGAAAATAGTATAAAAGACAACATGGTTAAGGAGTATGAAAGTCTTGTAGTAAAAATAAACAAAAACTCAAAGTATATATAAAACGTTGTGTATACAAATCAATACGATGCCTCGTCGACCCGGTTGAGAGAAGGGTATGACTTCAGTACAAGATATAATAATTTATGCATTCGAATCGCCGTGATATAGAATCTTTGGAGTCAAATCCTTTCATAGTATGATCAACGAAATAACAAAGACATTTATAAAATGAGTACAAAACAGTGAACGACAAGTTAGGCCGAGAGCTATTATTAAATACACATATATACAATGGGTAACACTTTTGCTGATAACGATTGAGATGATATTGTATTTGAAACCTAGACAAGAAATGTACTATGAATATTATTTACACGTTATCACTATGATATCAATATTTCCCAATGTTTAAATGATGGGCAGTGTAAAATACTCAAACCCTAGAGATTGCCATAGTGTTGAACTGAAACCTTGGCCTTGTGCTCAAAGAGGGAACCAAATTTTAGATACCTGGTTATGCTCTAGTGCCAGAACAATAGGGTTCACACTCCATGGGTGTCGACCACCCTCCAACCATTGAATGTAAGTTATCAAATTTATTTAAAAATAGAAATAAGAACCTGAGTCGTATGTATAGATTATAAGTATGAGTCGTATAGATATGAGGAAAATAATCTATACTTACATGTGGAACACGTAGAATCCATGTTTGATCTGAGATTCGATATGATGGAAAATTAATAATGAACGTCAACAATCCTTTTTCTGTCATGGTAAAACTGCAATGATAAGATAAATGCATTAAATTGACGACTAATAAACCATATGTTAAGTATAACTATATTAATATTCTCTTGCACATAAATATATTTAAAAAACAAATCTGGGTATGTAGAGTCATTACAAGATTCTATTTTGTTCTTCTGAGGCTTACCTCCATTTCCCAATATGGTATTAGAGAGACTAGTTTTGACCTCACCTATTTTCCATAAATTTTGTTGTGTCAGATCTCTTTATGATTCAATCTAGGATATTGATTTGTTGAATGTAACCTATTTATAACATATTGGATCTGTAAGATATCGAAGATGGATTCCAATATTGATCCTATTATTACTCTCTGCCGCAAGCATAGAGAGACTATAGCGATCGATAAATCGTTGACCCGGCATTAGCTTGTGCGTTGACTAGAAATATTTTCCTATTGTCTATTGTTGGAACAAGGGAAGTGAAAACATAAATTTTTATATAATAAAAAGTATCATGTTTGTCAAGATCTGATTGGACAAAGGATTGTAGGTCTTATTGCGGCCTTCGCTATTCCCAATGTAAAATATGTTTGCATTTCCAAAGTGTTTGGTAGTATATGGTCATTTTTGAATCATAAATTTTATTGTGCATTCGTCGAACGTGGATTAATGCTACCATTAATTCGAATGTTTGTTTTAGCATTTTATGTTAGGTAAATTTATGGCAATGTTTGATATGGTGGCATATCCAAAGTATGGCTTTGCAATACATTCTCTGGTGTTCGAACTGTTGCTACAAAAAATATATGAATTTATTTGGGATACGTAAAAGACCTACCACATTGAATTTTTTTCTTAAATGTTTATAGAGCATTTATGACAGACTTAAATGTTTACCTAACAGGCTTGGTAGTGTTGAATGGTTACTTAACAGGCTTGTTACAAGACATTTTCTTCCGTTTTTAAAATTTATATGCTCTAGGGGCATTGCTAGTTCACTGGTCCATGCTTGTTTTTTTCATGGCACTGATTTCTTATTTGCATGTTCTCGTTTTTCTTGCTTGCCTGTTCGTTTTGTTGCAGTTTGCACATTTGGGTTTCTGCAGTCGCGATTGGAAGAGCCTCGTTTCTGGGGGGGTGGTTGCTGCTTGTTCCTTTCTTCGTTGTATGCTGTTTATTGTTGCTTGATTCAACTTTGCAGGGTTTTGGTCCTGCGCCTGCACTTGGGCCTTTTGGTGCTTTTTGGTTGGGTTCTTATTTGGTGCTTTTTCTTGTTTGCCCAGGGTTTGCAATGTTGGGATGCTGCATCTGCGGTTGGATCTCTGGTTAGATGTTTTTGCACTTTGGTTTTCATAGAATACTATTAAGATAAAATAATAGACTAAAGAATTGCAGGCGATGTAAATTGCATTTGTTACACGTTGAAATAGAGTTTGTCGGCTTGGAAATATATTTCATAGCTATCGATGCATTTTCCATGGATTCTGTGTTTCTATGGTTTCATAGTTATGAGAGTGCCTTTTGCTGTGTGGGAGATATAACTGTTGTTTTCCTTTTACTTTCCCATTGTAAACTGTGTTTGACTCTAGTTTGTCGTGTTTTTGTGGTCATTTCGAGCGACCGCTGTTCGATTGCGTACTTAGCCAGTTTTATGGACGCGGCTTCGCGAATAGGTTCTATTGAACTATGACAGGTCATGTTCGGTGTATACATTAGCTTTGTCGAATTAGTTTTCTTTAAAAGAAGGCCTCCTGGACAAAAGATAATGCAATTTATGAAATTATAAGTTTCCTGGACAACATAGGTTAATGATCGCGGCCTCTGGGGCTGGCGGGCTGAAAATTGGGCTTAGTAAGATAAAATAACAGGGTAAAGAATTGCAAACGATGTCAATTGCATCTGTTACACTTTGANTTCGATTGCGTACTTAGCCAGTTTTATGGACGCGGCTTCGCGAATAGGTTCTATTGAACTATGACAGGTCATGTTCGGTATATACATTAGCTTTGTCGAATTAGTTTTCTTTAAAAGAAGGCCTCCTGGACAAAAGATAATGCGATTTATGAAATTATAAGTTTCCTGGACAACATAGGTTAATGATCGCGGCCTCTGGGGCTGGCGGGCTGAAAATTGGGCTTAGTAAGATAAAATAACAGGGTAAAGAATTGCAAACGATGTCAATTGCATCTGTTACACTTTGAAGCAGATTTTGTCGAGCTCAAAATATATTTCATAGCTTTCGATGCTTTTCCCATGGATTCTGTGTTACTACAGTTTCATACTTATGAAATTGCCTTTTGCTGTGTGGTAGATATAGCTCTTCTCTCCCTTTTACTTTCCTGTTGTAAAATGCGTTTGACTCTACTTTCTCCCGCTACTGTGGTCATTCCAGGCGACTCCAGTTCAGTTGCATCCTATGACCCGTCATGTGTGGTCTAAACATTAGCTTTCCCGAATTAGTTTTCTTTTAAAAAAAACCTCCTGGATAGAAGAGAATGCAATTTATGAAGTTATAGGTTTCCTGAATAACATAGGTTAATGATCGCGGGTTCTCGGGGTGGCGGGCTGAAAATTGAGCTTCTGTTCTTCCGTGCCTTGCAAATAACATGGAGAGTTCCACGATTATTCCGATCGGCCATCGTTCGGTTGCATAGTTAGCCAGTTTTATGGATGTGGCTTGGCGGATAGGTGGTATCGAACTATGGTGTACACATTAGAATTTTTGACTTAGTTTTATTTAAAGGAAGGGCTCCTAGACAGAAGACATTGAAATTTATCAAATTATAGGTTTCCTAGACAACATAAATTAAACATAGGAAATATGTAATTTTGTAAAGTAGATATATAAAGAATGCACGGAGTCGTCGTCCCATACTTAGCCAGTTTTTGCATCGAGGGTTCTCGGGGTGGGCGACTGAAAATTGAGAATCAGAGAGTTCCCTGATATACAAATTGACCATCGAACTTGTGGACTATTTGAATTTGAAGGCCGTCATGTCCAAAAAAATTGGCATTGTCGAAATAGTTTACTTTATGTACGTCATTTTACATACCCTGGTGGACAAAAAAACACACAAAAAAATAGTAAGCATTTTTTGGATTGTGGGTTGTTGGGATGGCAGGGTCTAACTTTGGCCACTGTTGTTCCGTGTCCTACAAACAGTACGAATAGTTCCGCGATATACAAATAGACAATCAGACTTGCGGACTATTTGAATTTCAAGGGCTCATGTGCAAAAAAAATAGTATTATCGAATTACTCTTCTTTACGTACGTTCTACATATGCTCATCGACAAAAAATGAAAAATAGTAGTTACATAGGACTCCATCCCTGCTACATTCAATGCTTCCCAATACACATTAAATATGCTTTCAAAAGTCAGAATCGACCAGACAGATTCGAAAAGATGGGCTTTAATAACTGGACAGCTCGAGGACATTTCCCATTAAAATAAATAGACAGGCTAATATTCAACCCTTCCTTGTTTTTGATTTTGAACAGGCAGGAAAAGCTGAAGACTCAAACGCAACGTAGTTTCGCGGTTATTAGATACTCAATTCGCATTCTCGCTATGGATTTTTCCAATGAGTTGTCCATCATATATGGCCCTCCTTCTAGGTTGTTAGATGTTTTTCCCCCTTTACTCAAATAATAAAAATGTCATTGAATTTGAAGAACATTGAGTACTAAAGTGCCTTAACTATGAGAGCACCTTTTTGCCAGCATTTTGAATTTGCGATTTTTTTTTTTCTACTTCTGCTGTTTTAGTTTTTCTTAAAAGCTTCAGCATAGTTCACGAAGGTGTCGCCCATAGAGGGCTTGACGTCATGTCCCTCTTTAATATTCTGCATTTTGAAATGATGGGCTTTAATAACTGAAAAGCCCGAGGACATTTCCCATTAAAATGAATATACATACGAATATTATGAGATCTGACAATTTCTTTTTACCTACATTTTGAAGTTAAGAAAACATTTTTTTCTTTTTTTCTTTTTTTTGCAGTTCTAGTTTTCTCAAGAGCTTCAACATAGTCCAAGAACGTGTCTCCCAGAGACGCCTTCACGTCATGTCCCTCTTTAATATTGTGCATTTCGAAATGATAGTCTTTAATAACTGGAAATCTCGAGGACATCTGCCATTAAAATGAATAGACAACCGAATATTATGGGATGTGGTAATTTCTTTTTGCCTGCATTTTGAATTGGCGAAAATACTTTTTTATTTTTATTTTTTTTACTTGTGCAATTTTAGTTTTCTTAAAATCTTCAGCATAGTTCACGAACATGTGACCTACAGAGGCCTTCACGTCATGTCCCTATTTAATACTGTGCATATCTTAGATGTCATATTTGAGAATCTGCTCAGATATGGGAATTTTAATATGTGCTGCTAGTCAATATTCATTGTACATATTAAAAAAGAATGACATTAATAACTGAAAATATCGAGAAAATCTATCATTAAAAGGAATCAACACAAAATGTATGGAGGACCATCTAGCCTTGCTTTTAAATACTTATTGCCATTTCTCTCTATGATTAAAGAGTTGCGGTTTAGGGTGCCTTCGTTCTAATGTTCCTGGTCATGGACATGTAAGACAACTTAGATATGAGATAGAGGCACAGATGAAATAAGAGAGACTGGTTTTATGTGACTTGAGATTTGAGTAAAAAAAAAGTCTGTTATACAAGAGAAACTCAGAGAGGACAAAAAGAAAAGAACAAGTATGTTTGGTGTTCTCCTTGTGTTCGATGCTTTGGTTGGTTGAAAAGGCTGCCTAGAAATTTGTTTGTTGAACTTCTTTGTTTTAATGCTAGGAATTGTAATGGATTTTTAGGTCAGCGGCAAGATAGTTCTTTGTTTAAGTATATACCTTCTTCCAACAAAACAGATTTGGCCACTGTATCGAATTGTAGAGATCGTAAAAGTATTTGTCTTCCTCAGAGGCTGGTAACATAATCTATATGGGTGGATAAAACGACATATTATCACTACAAGAGTTTCTATTTCATACTTTGATGACTTGCATGTGGCTCCGGTAGCCGACTTGATAGAAAGCCATGTTCTTTGTCAAAGTTTGTTCGGTTTCCTCTGGATGTAGTTGCAGAGTCCACATATTAGGTGTCACCTCCGAACATTCTAGACCTTTCTGTGGGCCGCCATACCTCGCCCGCTACGAGGAAAGATATATTCTGATGCATTCGGGTGCATTCTGCATCATTTGATGCACTTGTCACACCTCAGCTACTCGAAGAATTTATGTACCTCAAAATATTTTCATTTTTCATTTGGGCTAGACGTTTCTTCCAATTGACTGTAATAAAGCAAAGAAGTTCCACATGAAAATCCTAAGGAAAGCTTCTCAACCAAACATACAATTGAATACAGGGAGAATACTAGTCACTATATACTTGAATTTTTTTCCCCTGTTTTAACTGTTGTGACATAAATTGACTCCGTTCACTTTGAAATCGGCCTGAATCACATTTCTAAGTTGTCTAGGATGTGAATGCTCAGGATCATTGCAAAGAAAACACCTTAAACCCCAACTTTTCGATGACAGAAGAAAATTAATACTTGACAAAGAATGGAATGTTGAATAAGCAACCATTGGAAGCAGGCCATATCTGGAAGAAACAAGGTATTCAAAAAACTGGGATAGATGTACTTCACAACACCGATTAAGTACAAAACCCAAAATTGATATTCCACTCATTTTTTACGAATAAAGAGTTTGAACGTCAAGAAAAGTGTGAAGAAGCTTTATCAATGTACATATCTTTGATTGGTCGATGGCAGTCGAAATCACAATCATTGTCACAAATAGCCTCAACTGTATTTTGTAACACATCTTATTTGAATATAGAATAATTTCGGTTTATTTCCTAATAGTATTTTCCAATTTCTGGTATTTGTTTCAATTGTATTTTGTACCTTCTTCCCCTGTGTCGTTAAACATGAAGGACATGCTTTTCTTTTTGCTTCTCACTACTTGAATCTAAATAAAACTTGGTTTGTTCTTTCTTTACATTTTACATTTAAAAATACTTTTTCATAGGCCATACTTATGTGGCGTTGGCTTTGTATTTAAAGAAAGAAATTGGAGGACCCGTTCTGCTCCCATTTTTCGGGTTCCATCAATAGATTGAATTCATGAGTTACAACAAGGCAAATGAATTGTTGATGCAATGTTCCTGTGGAGAATGTTGGATAAATTGTAGCTTGTTCTATTTGATAATATCCGTGCATATATACTAATATCAGTACTATTGGAAAAAATACATAAAACTTCCTCTTCGACAAAGTTTAGGTAGTTATGTTTGGGTTTGCGGTATTAAAAAAATATGTCCAGTGTTTCGTCATATACATCTTGCAGCCTAAGAGTTCCGTACTTTGCAATTTATGCTTTAATTACTTAAAGTCACAACAAATTTTGATTGCCTTTAATTTAATTTAGATATTGATGTTTATGGAGAGCCGCCGTTTGTTGATGTCATTGCAACGAATACAAGATGAATAGATGATAAGGAATTTATGTCGTTGAGACCACAATGCAAATTCATGTTCCTTGTTGCGCTATGTAAATCTTGCAGTCAAAATTTTCCTGGTTTCAACGAAATTTGCGAGCTGAAGAGCATGTTGCAAATTGGGAGATCATTTGCATTTGAATTATAAACAATCCATTAATATATATTAGTATGAATACTATTCAGATAGATATGAAAACTTTCTCCATTGATAGATACTAGTATGAATACTATTGAAATAGATATCAAAACTTCATCTTGGCCAATACATAGCCAGTTATCTGGACACCAAGCCCTGGGTTCATGGTATCCTGCACCTATGTCCCCTATTTCTTCATATACATGTTGCAGGCAAAGAACTTAAGTGATGTGCACTTAATTCTTTTACTAGTGAGAAGCCAACAGAGGTTCGAAAACATTGCCATTAATAAATGAAAAAAAAAAGGTTTTCCCGACTCTCAGATACTTATCTCTTTTCCCATTTTTATTTTCCCATTCATTATGGCTTTCTTGGTTTATACTTAGTTGTGTTTCTATGTACAACGGGCTGACATTTTTTCATCTCCATCTATATCCTCGCAAGACGGATCTGACCGACCGATGTTCCATTCCATAATTAGCCAATTTTATGCCCATCGCTGCGGGGCTGACGCTTGCGAGCCCAACTGCTTATTGTTCTGCTATATACACCTTGAACTGAAAACATATGTGATCTACAATTCTACCACGGGTTCCTCATATACATTAACTTCGTTCAAAGTATTTGTTGCTGATATGCATACTTAAAAACTTCGCGTCCTTCCTGACATACATCAACAATGGTCTTACCAGTGACAAGTGGACACAGTGGTATGAAAGATACTTACATGATCTACAATTCATGCCTTAACATCTCCATCTATATCCTGGCACGACAGATCCGACTAACCGTTGTTCCTTTTCATACTTAGCCAATTTTATGCCCGACGTTGCAGTGATGCCGCTTGCGAAACGAGCTGCTTATCATTCCGCTATATACATCTTGCACTCAAAACATCCGTGATCTACAATTACACCGCGGGTTCCTTGTATACATTAAGTTCGTTGAAAGTATCTGTTGCTGCTTTCCATCCCCAACAACTTCATGTCCTTCCTCATATACATCAACAATGCTCTTACTAGTGGCAAGTGGACACAGTGGTACGAAAGATACTTCCGTGATCTACACTTTATGCGTTAACTGGTGAGAACTCAGCAGGAATTCACAAGCATTTGCATTAATAAGAAAGCACTAGATATTCTTCTGCGAGATACTTGGTTAATTTTCCCTTCTCTTCTTCTCGTGTATTATCTAGAATTCCACTGCGAACTTCTCCATCCTTTTCCCTTGTTTTGTTCTTGTGTATTATGGGACTATAAAATATGGAAATGATATTTTATAGTACATGTACAAATTCCACATTCCATACCTAGCGACATTTTGGATCGTGGGTTCTCGGCCGGGCGGGCGGGCTCAAAATTGGGCCTCCATTGTTCCGTGCCCTACAAATAGCACCTCGAGTTTCGCAATATACAAATTGACAAGCGCACCTACAGATTGGCTAAGTCAACATTGCACTGCTATTGTTCTGTGTCCTCTAAACAACACTCCTAATTCCGCGATATAGAAATTGGCAGACGGAGTGCAAGACTAGTGGGGTGGAGATTGCCATTGTTTACGGATGCTAATCCCTATAAAGTATCTAACAATATCTAAAAAATTATTTTATTTTTTATTTTTTCCCTGTATAACAGTATCTAAAAAATTATTTTGAATACTAAAATAGCTCTTAGTAGTGACAATTGGACACAGAATTACGAATCAGTTGGGATTACAATCTCCGCAATATACAAATTGACTACTAGATTCCGACATCGTCCGCTCTTCCATGTTACAGATTATGCATTCCAATGTTCGGAGTGATACAATTAGAAGGTTCGGGCCTCACCTCCTTTGCAGACACTTTCTCAGCCTGTTTTGCATCCTCCTGTTTCCCTGTTCACAAAATATGAATTTCCAGCGTTGGCGGGTTGACATATGTTTATCTCCATTTATATAATCAGACAACGAATCTGACTCACCGCTGTTGCTTTCGATGATTTTGATGTTTTTCCGTTATATACATATTCTACTCTAAATTTCCGTCATCTACAATTCCACTGCTAGCTACTCCATTCTTTTTTCCTTTTTTTTCTTCCCGTGTATTATGGGACTATAAAGTATGTACATGATATCTTATAGAGCATGTACTAATTCCCATGATATTTTATAGAGCATGTACA
>SNQJ01S0289477.1:0-10823 GCA_010110895.2 Picea sitchensis | reverse complement strand
TACAATTAAGCATGAGTTCTCTTACTCCGCAAAGCGTCTTCCCGTGAGGGCTTTCACCATAAGGGGACCACTTTGGAGTTCATCCATATTTACTTCTTATCAACCATGAAAAGACAATAATGAGTCATATTTACATCAAAAATCTTGGGTTCATTACCAAAACCTTTGTGTTGTGGGGATTTCTTCAAGGGTTGACATCAATGACAACCAACCTTAATCAACAAATACCCTAATGGATAAAATTGCTTCCTGATCATTGATTTAAATTTCAACCATGAGGAAAGAAGATTACCACACTTACTTCCATCCTAAATCTTTCTATCCCACCATATTATATCAATGTCTTCCAACCGAAGAGAATCCATTTGCACTTTAACTTTCTCTTCATCAATATGCTGGACATGACAATACACTTCAACCTGGCTGATCCAATTATCTAACTTTTCAGGATTATCATCTACATTAAACATAGCTAAGGAAAATTTCACATCAAGCTTTAATAATGGTTTCTTAAAAGAGACTTTATGGCTAGAATAATGAGAATTCTCAGAGGAATAAGAACTAGAACTCAAAGGTGAAGATGGAGGCTCGAGAGGATATCCTCCAACCCCTTGGTTTACTGAATCATCATCATATGCATGTGCTTCCTTTTTCTTCCCTTTATTCTCGATCCTCTTCTCGTAATCTCCATACATTCGCTCGACCATTTATGACATGCGATAAAAGACCTTGTCACAGTTTTTCTCATGTTCATCACACTTGTCCTCTTCTGCCATTTTCTTCCTTCTGGATACATGACCAACTTCGAGATTGGAATTATTTAAAGTTCCTTCACCTTGCTTATGCCTGGCCCTAGTAAGCATTGTCACTCAATAATTCAAGTCAAAGATTACTTCTCTGATACCAACATGATTTGGGATCTTTTCATCATGACTTATAAAGAATTGTGTTAAATGAGCATAAATCAAAGTGCACCATTAAAGAAAGGAAATTTAGAAAGTAAGAGACATAAGCATCAGATCTAAACACAAAAAATTGATAATGGAGTTCATCCTTGGTGGACTACGTCTTCGGTTCCTTCTCTCAAATGGGTAGGCTCTTTTATTAACTCAACAAAAGAATTTGGCAAATACATGAATATATCTCATTATGAAATCAAGATGCATAAATAATGCTCAAATAAGAAAACAAACATCATCATTGGATTCGTGGAATCGATTTATGATGCACACTCACTCTCCCTACACCTGCAGGTCAGAAGGTTCATGTGCTCACACAGGATCTTCTCCTTTCACATGGTCCGAAGAACTTTAATGCTCTTCTATTTCCCTATCGGGAAATCTACACCCACGACAATCCTCATGGGATCCCCCCTTTACAAATCGGAGGATCGGAATTCGCGACTTCGCGAATCCAATGGTCAGGCGTAAGCCTCTCGAATCCCCAAAACCCGACAACCAGTCAACGCTGAATTTATCCTATCGGGGTTTCTCTATCATGATTTTGCCACTCGGGATATCAAACAACTCACTTTGCCGACTCCCAACTCCCTATATGCCGAAACCCCAACGCACGCGCGAGTTGACTATTCAACGGTCCTTCACTCCATCAGCATTTTGGAGTTCACACTATCGTGAATCCTGATGCATAGGTTTCGGGACTTATCGTTGTGAAACCCCAAAATAGCGTTCCACCTGTCTACCTCACTAACTCCTGTGGCCCCACACTATTCTCGTAGCCATCGGGATATCGTGTTTCGCTATTTCGCGATTCTTCTTTCAATGCTCTCAGAACTTCGACCCACGAAATCCTAATATCCCCGAGTGTCGATATCCTGATTAGATGCTCTTGTCGGGATTTTCAACTTCGGCTATTCGTGAAGCCTTAACCCTCATTCCATTCTCGACAGATCTAACGGTTGTTGGTGATCCTGAGCAAGATATGACGCTCACGATCTCTTCTTCCTGCACGTTCCTTACCGTGATGCCTTCTGGACGTGATGACCTTTCAACTGCCCAGATTCATCTACGGTCTGAACAGACGGCTACTGTGCCTTCTCCTTTTAGATTCCTCGCACGTTTTCTTCCCAAACTTGGGAGAATTCCAATCTTCCAAAGGCTTCAACCTTGGCCTTCCTTATTCTCTGTGAACTCCTCAAATTTGAGCTTTGCCACGCGCATGAAAACGTTAAACCTCCTGAGATTTGGGTACTCTAAAATCGTCAAAGGGTTCTGTAGCTTCGACCTCTAAGGAAAACTTGTCCTTTTGCCTTTCTCCCTCAGATGCAGAATTCAGAGGCCCTCCTGGCTCTCCTTTTCTCAAGGAACCTCTTGCTGAGTACTTCCAGGTATTCAGTAACCCTGTGAATATGCTCGATGCCCACTTGGCAGAGCCTCTTACAGAAATCCTCAGAGATTATGTCTTCCTCTGAACTCAATAGAGTTCCTTCTATGCGCTCTGGCACTTACTCAATCATCCTCCTGGTAGAGTGTCTTCTCACAGAACGTCCAATAGTTCTGTTTTCTTTCTGTCCCCTTCATACCCTTGCTCAATGCCCTTCTGTCCGAGCTCTTAGAATCCTTAGTGGTTTTGTTTCCTCAGTGAACTCTCAGCAGAATTCTACCTTTGTGCACTCCTTGCACTGGCTCAATGCCCACCTGGCAAAGCTTCACAGAACTCCTCAGAGCTTATGTCTGCAACTGTGCTTCCCCTCCATAGCCTTGCCTCCAAGGTGTTCAACAACCTCATAGGTCTTTCCTAAGTTGTTGATTCTGGTTCTGTGCCCGCAGCACGTCCTTGTCTAAACCTGCAGAATTTAGAAGTGTTTCAGTGCACTGGTATTCAGAGACCGCAGTACTCTGTCACGCCCTTTCTGGCATGAAACCTAAAGACCTTCACCTGGAATCAGACACACTCCTTCAAATGCAGACCTACAAAATACATTCATATTATATAAAGAACACTCACATACATTCATTTAACACATATTCATGCAGGAAAAACTGCTATTTGTATTAAATATGGAAAACGCTTGTATTTACAAGGTGTTCCTGAGCACGGCCTGTAACCAGGTCTCGACTCCTTCTTTTCTTCTCTCTACTCACAGAATCTCTCTCTCTCTCTCTCTCAACTTCCTATTTACTTACTCTCGTCTTACCCTTTAAGAGATACAATTGATCTTTTTACACGAGGGGGCTCTTAGAGCTCTTCCCTCCAATCTACCTACCCTATTCAATTACATTAAATGGGTTGTCTAGTCCGCTAACCAGATCTAGATCTCAGCCTTACAAACATTAAATACCTACTTATCTACAACCTGTGCAAAGGAACAGTTTCACATCTCAACATCTTAAACATTTAATTACATTCAATTCTAAATCAAAATGAGGACAACACCTCTCTTTAGATTTGAATGCATGCGCTTGACGTGGCTGGCTGGCTGGTTGGATGACGTGGAGAGATGCTCCTACATCATACTCCTCAGCTGCAAAATTCATGAGCTCCTGCTCATGAGATTTCCATCTCAGCTATGGAAATCCTCCTGGATCCCAAATCATCCTCTGGAGTTGTTCATCTGCTCCATCTTCCTGCTTCTGCGCTACTTCCTTCTCTCTGCTCAGCCTCTCCTTACTGGTAGTTTCTGCTGACTGAATCATCAGCTCCCTGATCATGTTGATCAATTCGTCCAGCTGCTCCAATGGTTGGCCCTGTTCATGCAGTCTCCTTAGCTACAAAATTTATCGACACATGGGCAAATCACTGTGATCTCCCATGTTTTCTTCATCAACTTCCAACTTCACTTTTTGGATGTGCACGCCCTGCACCTTCATCCTTCTCTCCAGGGATTCAATCTGTTCATACAGATCAGCCAAACTAATGTTGTCTGCTTCTTCTGCTGCAAACTCCCATGTTGCAGTCTTTTCAGTCTCCTGGCTGAAAACATTGAGCCACTCCTCAGAATGCTTATCATTCTCTTCTGCTTATTCTGCTGTCAGCTTCAGTGCTACAGCTTCCTGGCTGAAAGCATTGAGACACTCCTCAGAATTCTCAATTTACTCTCCTGCTTGGGCATATTCATATATCTTCTCCAATCCTTTTTCCTTGTCAGTCACAACTGGTTGTTCTTCTGTTGTTGTTGCGTCTGCAACCCAAATTTCCGCCTCCCCTTCGGAAAGTGGTAGGAATATCTCGATTCCCCTAATCATTAGAAGACTCATCTGATCTTCCTCTTGGATGGTGCAAGTTTTTAACTTGTCATCATATTCATTCACATGGCTTGGAAAACCACATGAATCTTCATCCTCTGTCAGCTGCACCTACTGATCTAAATCCACCTCTGGTTTTATGAGACTCTCATATAGTCTCATCTGCTCATCCCTGCCCACCTGGCAATATGGGATGCTTCTACTACCTTTCTGGCAGTTTTTGAGATCCCACAGCGACCTCATTTCATTGCCCAACTGGCAATGTGAAATTCCTTGGATGTCCTCCTGACAGTCCATGAGATCCCGCAGTGATCTCAACTCATTTCCCACCTGGAAAACTAGAATTTCTTCTCTGCCCTCATGGCAGTTCTTGAGATCTTCAGCTGATCCCATTTTATTCTCTTCACCGAGAATTTTCCCAGTCTCTGGTTCACACATCTGAACCATCCCCTCAGGTCCGTCAAGGTTCTCAGTATGCCTCAACCACCTTTTTAAAAGCCTATGTTGTCTTCTAGCCATCAACTCCCTGACTGGCCATTTTTCTTTTGTCTTCCTCATGGGCCATTCATATACCCATCTCGTCTTGGTTTTCTGCTGCATCCGCAGTTCAAGCTCTTCCATTCTCGCCCTGATATCGGCAAGTTCTTTCCCCCTTTCAGTTGTGCTCATCAACTCTGGTCTTTTCCTTTCAGCATACCTATGGCCTTCAGTAGCCATGGTGTTGTCTTTGTCTGCCCTCCTGGTAAACCTGTTGTTGTCACTCTGCATCCCGAGTGTTTCCAGCTTCATCCTACAACCCTGCTGACTGTCTTCTTGATTGTTGCCTATCTGAAAACAACCATCACAGAGTCTCCAACACTCTGTTTTCTTCCTCTGCCTTCTCCCTCCACTTGAAATCTACAAACAAAGTTCAGGCTCTGATACCACTTGATGCACACTCATTCTCCCTACACCCGCAGGTCGAAAGGTTCGCGTGCTCACATAGGATCTTCTCCTTTCACACGGGCCGAAGAACTTTAATGCTCTTCTATTTCCTCATCGGGTAATCTGCACCCACAACAATCCTCGTGGGATCCCCCCTTTACAAATCGGAGGATCAGAATTCGCGACTTTGCGAATCCAATGGTCGGGCGTAAGCCTCTCGAATCCCTGAAACCCAACAACCAGTCAACGCTGACTTTCTCCTATCGGGGTTTCTCTATCGCGATTTCGCCACTCGTGATATCAAACAACTCACTTTTCTGACTCCTGACTCCCGATATGCCGAAACCCCGACGCATGCGCGAGTTGACTATTCAATGGTCCTTCACTCCATTGGCGCTTCGGAGTTCGCACTATCGCAAATCCTGATGCATATGTTTTGGGACTTCTCGCTGCGAAACCCAGAAATAACGTGCCACCTGTCTACCTCACTAACTCCTGTGGCCCCACACTATTCTCGTACCCGTCGAGATATCGCGTTTCACTATTTCGTGATTCTTGTTACAATGTTCTCGAAACTTTGACCCACGAAATCCCGATATCCCCGAGTGTCGATATCCCGATTAGTTGCTCTCGTCGGGATTTTCAACTTCGGCTATTCGCGAAGGCTTAACCCTCATTCCATTCTCGATAGATCTAACGGCTATCGGCGATCCTGAGCAAGATCCGATGCTCACAATCTCTTCTTCCTGCGCGTTCCTTCCCGTGTTGCCTTCTGACATCATGACCTTTCAACGGCCCAGATCATCTGCAGTCTGAACGGATGGCTATTGTACCTTCTCCTTTGAGCTTCCTCGCACGTTTTCTTCCTAGACTTGGGAGAATTCCAATCTTCCAAAGGCTTCAACCTTGGCCTTCCTTATTCTCTGCGAACTCCTCAACTTTGAGCTTCGCCACGTGCATGAAAACGCTTCCCTCCTGAGCTTTGGGTACTCTAAACTCGTCAAAGGGTTCTGTAGCTTCGACCTCCAAGGAAAACTTGTCCTTTTTCCTTTCTCCCTCAGATGGAGAATTTAGCGGCCCTCCTGGCTCTCCTTTTCTCAAGCAACCTCTTGTTGAGTACTTCCGGGTATTCAGTAACCCTGTGAATATGCTCAATGCCCACTTGGCAGAGCCTCTTGCAGAAATCCTTAGAGATTTTATCTTCCTCTAAACTCAATAGAGTTCCTTCTATGCACTCTAGCACTTACTCAATCATCCTCCTGGTAGAGCGTCTTCTCACAGAACGTCCAACAGTTTTGTTTTCTTTCTGTCCCCTTCATACGCCTGCTCAATTCCCTTCTAGCAGAGCTCTCTGAATCCTTAGTGGTTATGTTTCCTCAGTGAACTCTCAGCAGAATTCTACCTTTGTGCACGCCTTTCACTGGCTCAATGCCCACCTGGTAGAGATTCACAGAACTCCTAAGATCTTCTATCTGCAACTATGCTTTCCCTCCACAGCCTTGCCTCTGAGGTGTTCAGTAACCTCATAGGTCTTTCCTGAGTTGTTGATTCTGGTTCTATGCCCGCAGCATGTCCTTGTCTGAACCTGCAGAATTCATAAGTGCTTCAGTGCACTAGCATTCAGAGACCACAGTACTCTATCACGCCCTTGTGGCATGAAACCTCAAAGACCTTCACTTGGAATCAGACACACTCCTGCAAATACAGACCTAAAACATGCATTCATATTATATAAAGAACACTCAAAGACATTCATTTAACACATAGTCATGCAGGAAAAACTGCTATTTGTATTAAATATGGCAAATGCCTGTATTTACAAGGTGTTCCTGAGCACGACCTATAACTAGGTCTCGGCTCCTTCTTTTCTACTCTCTACTCGCAGACTCTCTCTCTCTCTCAAATTCCTCTTTACTTACTCTCGTCTTACCCTTCAAGAGATACAATTGATATTTTTACATGACGGGGCTCTTAGAGCTCTTCCCTCCAATCTACCTACCCTATTCAATTACATTGAATGGGTTATTTAGTCCTCTATCCGGATCTAGATCTCATCCTTACAAACATTAAAGGCCTACTTATCTACAGCCTGCGCAAAGGCACGGTTTCACAGCTCAACAACTTAAACATTTAATTACATTCAATTCTAAATCAAAATGAGGACAACGCCTCTCTTCAGCTTTGAATGCGTGTGCTTGAGGTGGCTGGCTGGCTGGTTGGCTGACGTGGAGAGATGCTCCTGCATCAATTTACCCAAAAATTATTGTCTCCATGCTCCGATCCGACTCTAGCACTCCCATGCCCAAGAGAAAATATGTCTCGATTTTTGTACCCATTGCAGCCTGCAATAATGACAGTATTTGTCTCAAAATCCATGCTCGTGGATGTATGAATGCGCCCTCCTCCGGTCATTGGATAAACTTGGTTTTAAAAAAATTCTCGGCAGACAAATAATACAATGTGACCATTGGGTGGATTGGTATGGACGCTAAAGTTAAGGCGTTTGTTATGGGGAGGTCTCGGGCTCAAACCTCAAGGGCTCCCAGTTGTGTGGTTATAAATCCTGACTAACTTTAGCAAGTGACTTCTACATTTGGTGGTAGTCACCAGATATGGCATACCTCCACCAATTTTGGCAGGGTCCCACCATTATCTATTTTTGAATTTTTGGATACGGGTTGTCCTTGAGAAATTTGGGGATGCCACGTGTTGCCCACAGATTGGGCCATGTGGCATATTCTCATTGGTCCACATAGATTGTTTATGTCATGCCCAGTCACATTATAGTACACGTGGTGCTCCCTGGATGGTTCCACGTGGCATCTCCTAGGGGTGCCACATGGCACTTTCTGATTGGCTCACGTGGACCCCTAAAAATTCCAATGGAGGGTGACTTGTAGCAGCTTATGGTGCTACCACATGGCATGCTAATATTAGCATCCCATATGATGACATCTCCTTTTTCGTTTCACCTATTGATGTCATCAACAATAACTTCATTTGACGAGTCGTTTTCTCCATCAGAAAAATTGTGACGCTCTCTTCACGATCATGCCATTTTCACTGAGTTTTGAGAAATTTTAATTTTTTCCCTTTCTCTGTCTACTGAAGCCATTCTTAACGTTTTGAGTTGTTGTTACACATCAAAATTTCTCAGCTGGATAAGTGTCGCATTGTCCCTATCAATCATCGTAAGTGTCACATCTTCTCTACAACTTTCGCAAGTGTCGCAAGTTGGTCACTAGTGTCGTAAACGATGTTCAGACATAATGCCATGATAACAACACTAAGGAGACACTTATAACATCTCACATGACTGATTTGAAGGAGGATAACTGGTTTACTGGAATCAAATAGCTCTTGACACCTGAAAGGAACCCTGAAACAAGGGTTTGGAGGGGGAGCGCTCCCCTACTTCAGCTCCAGAAGCGCTTCCGCTCCCCTATAGTGCTTCAGGGAGCGTTATAATGCTCCCCAACCCCTTTTGGAGGAGCGCTGCTCATCTTGAGAGCGCTGGCGCTTCCCCAAGGCTTACCAAGGAGCACTACAATGCTCTGATGCCCCTTTTGAGGGAGCGCTCCCTAATCTGGGCCAGTTGTTGGTCCGTTGAGGAGAATAAAGGGGGAATATTTCGAGATTAGAAGGCGGTTGTGCTCGAATTATTGTTTTCATCAAGAGATCCCTGATCTAAAAAGAAGGTTCCCAACTTATTTTAAAGATAACTCAAGAGGTTAAGCCCCTCTTAACCTATATAAACAGGCTCTATGATGGTGGAAAGGGGGAAGAATTGAACATATGAAACTTATGATCTTGGAGGAAACTTATAGTCAGCCAAAGGAGAGTGATCAGTGAAGCTATTGTTATCCAGGTTGTGGATCTTTTAGGCAAGGGTTAGACGAAGGGGACTTGACGAAGCTGTCGCATTCGCATCTACGATTGTAAGTACTGCTGTCGTTATTCTCATTAATATGACACGCTTGGCCTGTTTCTTTCTAGTTTGTGTTTGATGTTACATGAACTTGTCATTTATTGATAGATCTATTTTCAAGCTAATTTCAATAGAGTAGGAAGTGGTCGTATCTTGTTTTGTCCGCAGAGCT
Source organism: Picea sitchensis (assembly GCA_010110895.2). Classification (NCBI taxonomy): domain Eukaryota; kingdom Viridiplantae; phylum Streptophyta; class Pinopsida; order Pinales; family Pinaceae; genus Picea; species Picea sitchensis. The sequence continues at coordinate 1,594 of SNQJ01S0289477.1, read as the reverse complement.
CAGCGAGGAGCAAAGGATTGGAGCGCAACTCGGAGCGTGCAGGGACAAACGTCGATTAAGAGGTACTTCTGTTATCCTTCCTTCTCATGTATTAGTTTAGATAGATTTGAAAGGAAGTCAGTGTCCACGTTAAGCATTTTTCTGTCTAGGGTTAAGGTCAAGCTCTAGAGGCGATCTACCTATCCGCAGGGAGATTTTCCTACAACAGAAACTGGTGACCACACTGGGGAGATAGCCTCAAATTCGAAACCTCTTGTTTGGATTTTTCTCCTCATTGACCTTGTTCTGTCCCTTGACTGTTTCAGACCTGGTTCACCCCTCTTTGATTAGTTTCATGAGCTAATTGGCCCCTTACCTTGTCACATTCAGCATACTTGTCAAGCTTGAATCTCAATTTTTTAAATTTTTTGACATTTCTTGAGCTTTTAGACCCTGGCGCCCCTGTCCTAGTGTTAACAGAGCGCCAACGCTCCTGAAGGCTTTGCACAGAGCGCTATAACGCTCCTTGCCCTTGGCAACAGAGCGCCAACCTCCTTTTGGCCCAAAAACCCTCCAGAACTGCCTTTTTCAGGGTTTGCCTCTGTGTCTCTTTTGTTGAGTGATCTTGTACGTCAATTTTTCTTCCTTTTCAGCCTTGACATCTGTCTTTTTGAAGGATAAATAGCTTGTTGATTGGATCTTGTAGCCTTCTTCACCATTTTCATTGAGCTTTTCTCTGTTGAGTGAAATACGAAACCTGTGCATTGTTTTTCTCTTCTCATCAGCCGAGTAAAACCCTGGTGAAGGTCATCAAAGGCCTACAGACCTCTTTATCTTGATTTCAGTCAAGGTCATTGTTCTTCAACTTTTGCTTTTTGGGTGTAAGTTTTGTTTTCTCTTTGATTGATTCTTTTCTTTCGCTTTTCGTTTTGATTGCTACGAAGGGTGTATTGTTTGTGTGACTTTTGCTTATGCTAGTTTGGTTTCCATTCATACCAAGAAGATAATTAGCAAAGATAAGCATTGTGTTGTATTGATCATTATCCATACGCAAACAATAAAAGATATCTTCATGATTGATTGAGCATATTAGAAGGCATTTAAAAGTTTTGCATTACATCAGGATTTGATTGAGAAAAGAATTGTTTGAGGGCATTCCGTAGTTGTGCTTGTTAGTGAAAGAACTCTCTCTCTCCCTTAGATAGACGTTCATCGAAGGAAAAATGACTACTTATCATGTTCGATGCATTCTTTGGGTCTGAGTCATAATTCCATTTGTTTCACTTCCATACACCCCTTTTGCGTAAAGAACAGCCATAAAAATCAACGTTAATTAAAAATCATCTAGAACTTTTTCTTTACTAGGATCCTCCACCAACAGTAGAATAGGTGTAGTACTTTGGATTAGGTTGTGAGCATAACTCTCCAAAGTTTTCAAAACAAACATTAGCATCCTCAGTTAGGGAGAGTCAAATCCTGTTATCGTATAAGTCTGCCTGGGATCCCCTTCTCACACAGGGGTTACACACGAGGTTGCATTCGAGTAAGCTACGGGGACTAACCCTCCGTGGTTTAACTGATTGTGGTGGTCAGATCGTATTATGGGGATCACTTT
>SNQJ01S0289476.1:0-10823 GCA_010110895.2 Picea sitchensis | reverse complement strand
TTGCTCTTCAGTCTGGGAACTATTTCCCATACATCATTCTTTATAATTGATTGGTATTCTTCTGTCATGGCATTTGCCCATTCTTTCTTCTGAATGTCTTCTTCAAAGCAAGTAGGCTCCTTCTCTATGAGATCACACATCAAAGCCATATAACTGGAGAATGGCTTAGGTTTCTTGACTTTTCTCATGGTTCCTCCTAGGGCACCATACTTCTCTCCATCTTGAATTAGTTCCTTTTTCCACGCTGGTTTTTTCTTGTGAGAGATCATCATTTGGGGAGGTTCTTGAGATTCTATCATGTCATGATCTTCTAGAATCTCCTCATCGGGCGAAACTGTGACTTCCCTCACTGGTTCTGCATCTCTGGGAGCTACAAGTTCTTCTTCATATACTTCTTCAAGCTCACATCTCCTTGATTTCTTGAGTGCTGCATCTTTATCAAAGGTTACATCTCTGCTGATCTCAATATGATGGTAACCTGGTATGTAAATTTTGAAGGCCTTAGAGACCTCACAGTATCCAACAAATATTCCATTCTTTCCTGAAGGGTCCAACTTGGTTCTCTTCTCTTTCGGAATGTGTACAAACACTAGACACTAGATTCTTTCCGGAGAACATTTCTTCGAGGGTTTTGAACCCAAGTGCACTATGGGATAATTTGTTTTGTACATACACTGTTGTTCTTGCTGCTTCTACCCATAAGTGCATTGGACGATCTTGATCATGGATCATAGTCTTCACTGCTTTCATTATAGTTCTATTCTTTCTTTATGCTACACCATTTTGTTGAGGATTGTAAGGAGTGGTGAGCTCCCTCTTAATCCCGACATCTTTTCCAAATCTTACAAACTCTTTTGAGGTGTATTCTCATCCATTATCTGACATGAGTATCTTGATTTTTCTTTCAAAGAGATTATGTATCAAAGATTTGAATTCCTTGAATTTCCCAACTTCATCTTTTGATTTCAAGAAGTAAACCCAAGTCTTGCGAGAATAGTCATCAATAAATGATACATATTATACATACCCACTAAGAGAGGTGGATGGAATTGTGCCACATACATTTGAGTGGATGAGCTCCAAGACTCCTTCTGCTTTACTATCGCTCTTCGGGAAATGATTCTTGATGTTCTTTCCTTGTGCACATCCCTTGCACACACCTTCATGGTCAACCTTGAAATCTGGTAGACTTGTAACTGCCTTGCTTACATATGGTAAGGCCTTGTAGTTGATGTGAACTAGTCTTCTATGCCAAATTTCACACAGAATCTCAGTGGAGTGAATCAAGGCTGCATCTGAGTGACCTTTTAATTTGTGCAGACCACCTTCTTCTGTTTCAATAAAAATTGCATCTTCTATGATTTTTCCTTTAGGCCACATAAGGACTTCTCCATCTATGAATGCAACCCCAAAACCTTTCTTATCTAAAGATGAGATAGAAAATAAGTTCTTTGTCAAACCTGGTACATATCATCCTTCATCTTCATTGGGTTCCCTGAATCAAGTTTGTAATTGGACTCTCCCACTCCTTTGATGGGGTACTGGTAATCATCTCCAAGTGTAACTTTCTAGGGAAAGTTCTTTTCTGTAAGGCTAGAGATAATGTCTCTCTGACCTATCATGTGCTTGGAAGCACCACTATCTATGAGCCAAGTGTCCTCCCCAGGTGACACTGATCCTGAGAGGGAAGTGATTAAGACATAATCTTTAATCTTTTCTTTAATCATCTTTGTGGGTGGCTCATCATCTTCAACTGCATGGGCATGGCGTCTTTTGTTATTTCTCTTTTTGTATTCTTCTCTTCTAGTTGGAAAATTCTTAGCAATATGTCCCATCTTGTCACAATGGTAACATTGGTAGGATGCAAAATCCTTTTCTCTTCTTTGACCTTTCTGAAACTTTTGGAATCTCCTTGAAGGGTGAGATTATTTATGGATGAATCTATTTGGGGAGTGAGACTCCTTGAAGTGAGACCTTCTCTTTCCTCCTTTAGCATGAGAAGCTAGGGCTTGATCTTCATCCCTTAATAGTACTGCTTCTCGGTTAACTACAATTGCTTGTTCTTGAACACATTCTTCCCAAAGACTGTCAAATTGTAGTTTCTCTTTTCTGGCACAAATGATTTTGGATGAATGCATCCCAAGGTCTTGTGAGACCATTAAGAGATGTCATTATGAGTTCATCTTCATCTAGGGTATCTCCAATTGCTTCTAGTTGTTCCTTGAATTGAAAAATTCTAGAGAAATATTCATGAAGTGTTTCTCCTTCTGCATCTTTGTATTCTTGAGTTGAGTTCTCAAGTTCATCTTTTGGTTAATGTTTCTTCCTTCATACAATCTGGTTAGGGCATCAAACATTTATTTTGGGGTATTTTTAGATGCCACTTGAGGGATCAAGTGATTTTTGATAGAGTCTGCAATGATTCTTTTGGCCCTAACCATGTCCTTCTGGTACCTTGCTTTAGCTGTAGCATCTGCGGGTTCTGGTACAATTTCTTTGATGAATTTTGCTAGGTCATTCTCTTCAAGAATGAGTGCAATCCTATACTTCCAGGCACATAAGCTATCCACACCTTCTAACTTGTCAACAAGCTTGGTGCTTGCAAGCATCTTGACTTGGAGCTGGGAAAATGACCCAAAAATGAAAGTGCTCAGAATTTAGATCTAAACATACCAGGGGGTGCGCTTGGCTGAGGTGAGTAGCATGGTGCAATGAGTTTTATGAAAAACCAACTTTTACCCCTTGAAATTGAGCTTGCACAAATCTGGACTGGTACTTCTGGTACTGACTCTCTGGTTTCCTGGTACCAGTGAAAACTAGGGTTTTACTTTCCGAGAGTTTTGTCCATTGAAAGAGTGCGCTCAAGCTGCCAATGAGTTTGCTGGGCTAGGGCGCACTTTCCTAGAAGTTTTTAGGCTGAAATTCCTCTTCAACAAAAATCCCTAATTTTCTTGTATGACAACAATGACGTTTTTGCTTATCCAGTGAAAGGTGCTTTCTTCAGCTTAGCTATGATACCATGTTAATTTTAGAGCATATATTAAGTTTCTTTTCAATTTACTAGACAATAATAACATATGCAGGATCACTGAGAGAAACATAATCACAAGATACACATAATTTATCCTGGGAAACCCTCATGGGGGAGAAAACTCAACAAAAACTTCCTTAATATAGATAGCCAATACAATGCCAAGAAAATAAACCAAAACACTAGAGAATATCCAACATTGAACAATGCGCCTCTCTCTTCCTTCTTCCGGCAGCTGGCAACTGCAATTTCCTTCAAACTTGCACACTAGATGAGTGAGCTGAGTGAGTGAGCTAATGAGGTGCTAGCCTCTCTTATTTATACTGGCTGGCAGGCGCTAGGGAGGTGTCTCTTCACTAGGCAGGGCCGAACTCTTCACTTAGTGGTTAAAACCACTTTAATTAGGCCTCGGGCCGACTTCTTAATTAGCATGATATAATTAGGGTTTGACCAATCCACAAAAGAGGATTTGGTCATTTACAAAGCCCGACATGATCAATCCACAAAAGGGGATTGATCTAATTAATAATGACTCAATAAGAAATAAAATACTCTTTGCAATTACAATATTTCAACATAAAGATGGTTTGATGCGTGTCTTGCTAGCTAGGCCCCATTATCCGCGAGTTAGAATGGTGAACAAAGCTCCAATGCAATCCATCTTGATGGTAGATGATGCAATGGAACATACATAGTTCTTTAAGGAAAATGGGCATGTTTGTGTTAATTTTCAACTAATTTTTGATTTCAAATAGATTTTTATACCTAGAACAAGAACAACAACATATTCTAAAATTTTGATCTATAAACAAAAATATCACTGATCAATAACCTTGCAATGCACAACATAAATAATAGAAACCAATCACACAAATTGAACACAACAAATTTACCCTGGAAACCCCAACTCCGGGGAAAACTAGCAAACAAGGGTTTATTATTTTAGCTCAACAAATGCCAAAAAGTATGATTTTACTATTACAACTTGTGGCCAACCCTGACACAAGCTCCACATAGAGAATCAACTTGAGTTTGAGCCCTCGTCTCTTTGAGTTTTGGCCTCCAATCTGCGACTAAGATAGTCCCCCACGAATTGTGAGAGAATGGCTACTTGGGTGCTGCTTTGAGGGTTTCAATCCTCCTCCAAATTGATCTGAATCACCTGTTGGATATGGTAGGGTTTATCCCTACATCCATCCACCCTTACGACTGTTATACTTAGCCTCTTTTCGGCCTGCACACACCCCTCTTCACTACAAAATGAGACACAACCTCTACGACCGTCTACGTCCAGATCACGACCCACACACGTATGGATATGCTGGCTGGTTGAGAGATGAAGGGCGAACTGCCTTTCCTATCTCTCTATAACAACTAAACCTCACCCATGAACTCCTTTTAATCACTTTTGCATTTGCACTGAACCCTCAGTGTCATTCACCAAATCGAATACTCTCCTTAAGCCACCCCCTCTGCTTATAAATCTCTGGCTAGTTGATTCAATGGTGGAGATTAAATTCTCAACGTGTCAAATCAATGGCTAGAATCTAATCTGAAACTCACTTTGACTTTTGAATGAGTCCAAAAGAAGGTTCTCACAAAGAGTTAACTAATGTTAATTAATAATTGCCTTTTCCTAAGTTTAGACAGAGGAAAAATTTAAATGATCATTAATCAAATTAATTAATCTCATTTCCTAAGTTAGACTTAGGAAAAATTTAAATGACTTGAGAAACATCGATCGATGTGTTCTTTGCTTGCATGACACCTTGCCTAAGCAAAGAACACATGTCCAAGCTACAATATTTCACCAATTTGTAGATTTAATGGCCTTTGGTCAAAACTGTTAGATCTACACAAATTGATCACAAAAACTTAGAGGCGAGAATAAATGATGAGGCCCCTATGTATTCGTGTGCAAAATGATTCTTCATAGTTGAATTTGACTTGGTAGTAGATAGAGATTGTTATGTATAAAATACCCAAAATAGCATAATAAACTAGAACACACACAATATACACAAGTTGTGAACGTGGAGCACAACTCCCAAAGAGATAATAGATACGAGTGACACAATAATTCCTTATAGAATCGAAGAAGATCCTCCAAATAACCCCAATAAATTCCTATATCCAAGTCATATGTTCATCCCTTGATAATGACTATATCGATCTCTCTATATATACCTATTCTCACTCATTGCATGATATGACCCTAAAGGGGGCATGTATTGAGTTAAGTATATATTTAATGGGGCAAATATATGTAATAGGATTTGACCTAATCAATGGTCCACATATGCAATGTTATGTGCTAAATTGTTAAAATAACATAATAAATCATAGTACACACTTTGTACACAGATGTGAGGATGGAGCACAACTCCCAAAGTGATAATAGAGATGAGTTACACAATAATTCCGTATAGAACATGAGAAATTCCTCCAAATAATCCCAATATATTCATATATCCAAATCATATGTTCATCTCTTAGTAATGACTATATTGATTTCTATATACATCTATTCTGATTCCTTGCACATGTGGACTTTATATTAAGTTGACCCCTATTAAATATACATTTACCTCATTATATATACATTTAATCCCATATATGCTGCCTTAGGGTCATTTCAAAGATTTTATCCTCAACTTCGACCCTTGTTTTTAGGGAAAAGTAGGGTTATATATGAAGCATGGATGTTGACTCTTGATCCAACAACAAACTCACTCTATGTCGCTTTAGTCTAGGTAAGGATGCTCAACCTTCCCCTACAATTTTTGGGGCTTGAAATTGCTACATGGGAATAGAGCCACCTTGGGCAAATTCCATTTCAAGAGTGTAGAAATGGAAAGGTGATACAACTATGAACATGGATTTCAACAAAGCATTTTCGATGAAGATCAAGTAGATAGGAAAACACCACGCTTGGACACAACCTCTTGACTATGAGTAGGTAACTTTTTTTTGTAGTTCAAAACTTGACAATTGTAGTGCACTATGTCAAGAATAAAAAAAATAGGTTGCTCCAGAAAATCTCAAAGAAAATCCACATTGTGAGAAAATCTCAAAGAAATTACACACTGTGGGTTGGGGCTTTGGGGGAGCACCACCTAATCAATAAGGAACCCATAGAGGTCCCATTGTCGAATCCAATGCAGACAATAAAACGCTAGGTTATTGCCCTATCTATCACACTATAGGAAGGATAAATTAAAGAGTAACCCCCCTCCATAAAAGGGCCTATGTAACAAGTCGACAACAATGGATCAATTGCAACTAGCCTTGTAGCAGTCGAAGAAGCAAGAGTGTCATAGGCCCCATCTCAAATTCGAGGTGAGGACCCTAGGCCAAACCGGTAGAGGTAGAGGAAGAGGCCCAAAGATCTTTGGATACAAAGCCACCCCCTAGGGTGAGGATGATGAAATCACTATAGAATTAAAATATGGAGAGTTGGAAGAACCGACAACACCATTCTAAGATGAACAAGAGGAATGGATAGATTCCTCAAGAAGAAATAGAGCAAACCACCCTAGCGGATGTAGATCTACAAGAGGAGAAATCACCACCAATGTTTATTTTAATACATATTATTTTTGTACATTGTTTTTCTATCAGTTTATCAAAGTTTATTCATCTCATTCAAGAAATGAAAGAAACTATGTTAGAAAAAGATGAATCACTACCTAGAAATCCCCTTGCTTTATCATCATTGGGGGATCTCTCGAGATAGATGAAAACATCTTGACATTATGTACTATCAACTTGGTGCACTAGGGTTGTGTGAGATATACTCACGTAAGGTTTTTGGAATGAAACCCTAGAGAAGACTTGGGATTGGTTGATGCTAGTGGAGCTTGTGTGATGCAATCTTGCAAATCTCCTTGTTGTCTCATGTGATGTAAGTGGGAGATCCAAGGGTGGACTTCATGGTGTGATGCTAGCATGTTATGGAGCCTTTGGTGCAGTCAAGAGAGTTTTGGTGAGATGGTTTGCTAGCTTCTGGTATTGTTGGTTAGGGTTTGTTGTTGATGGTGGATGCCCTAGCTAGGTGTTGGTTGTTTATTCCCTCTAACTACCATTCTTGGGTTGACCCAGGTTCAGAACTACTATGGTTTCCAACAAAACCTCCTAAAACTATCGGCCCTCTTGGTAAACCAGAAGGCAACACATCGCACATAATGCACTGCGCAGTCTCACACGAGATAGTTCTTATGGGTGATTGCAATGCTCATGTGCTTGTAGCCTGAGAATGAGTGGGGATCTGAGATTACACTCTATGCTATTCATTTGTTTACTCTAACATTCAACTTATATTGAATATTCTATCATTCTTATTCATGCATGTAAAATAACCGATCTAACTAAGTCATTCATGATTTATCTAATATCTAATCATTGACAGTAAATGAAATACACAATATTCAATCACATAACACATGATCTACCGTGGTTCACACTCTCTTGGGTTACGTCCACAAATATTTGGCTGCTCTACTATTTTATTATGGTGTTTCCAAAACTACAGAGCCGCACACATTACAACTCTCCATCAAACGGGTCGAGATCTACAATGAGGCGGACTAGATCACACCATGCTCCCCAGCCTGTGATCTAATCCTCAAGATCTACCTTATTTTCTCTCATCATCTCAACAACTTACAAAAGGAGATCGGATTTTATAGACATTCTGGACCACAACCAAAAACCTGAACTAATAATAGTCTTCGAACCCCGACCTAGACCTCTTAGGTACTTATTTATACATGTTTTCGGCTTACCAACCATTACATCCTCTTACCAAAACCATAACACTAGCATGGTTAGGTCTTCTTGCATGCGTGCCTCACTTGCTTTCCTCCTCTGCATGCGCGTTTACCTTGCACGTGCTGCTTTTCCTGCTAGTTGTCTTTTCCTTCTTTGTACTTTATTCTCCAAAATTAGTCTTTACCCCAAAATGGACTTGCGCCCAACAGGCCCCCAACACTAACATGTGGCTCATCCCGAGCCACCTAGGGACTGCGCGCTCCCTTGAAAACCTCTGCTAGACTGTGGAACTTGTTTGCAAGTCCCTTCCTTGTGTTTGGACTTGCATGGCCTTTTCTGTAATCACTTCTAAAGTTCTGCGCCGTGACTTCCTCCTAAACTATGGCTGTGCATTCCGCCTGTGTCTGCGCCATATTCTTCTTCTCTGCCTCCAACCGTGTGATCATTTTTGCTGCTTTCTCTTGGAGGGTTCCATCTGTGCCCGCTTCTCCTGTTTTTTCGCCTGCGCAGTGTTTATCTCGTCCTGCAATCTCTTCATCTCCTGCATTCCTTTTAAACGTTCAGTGATGCTCATTGTCTTTTGCCTTTGCTTGAGGTCCTGGATTTCTGCACTTATTCTTTCTTCCTCTTAGTCCCATTGTTGGACTTGCTCATCTTCCTCCAACGTTGTCCAAAGCTGTGCTGTTTGGTCAAACAATTCTATTGCTGTGTTAGCTTGTTTCTCCAACTATGCTAGTTGGAGTGTAGCTTCTGCTTTCCTATGCTCCCTAACCTCAGGTAGAGTCATCAGAGTCAATTTTTCCTTCAATTCCTCAATTTTTTTGCATATAATGGTCAATGGTTTGGGAAATATTATTGAGTTTCTTTTCTATACTTGAACTCTCATCCTGCACGCTGTACGGAAGGTGGCTGTAGATTGTTGTCACCCCTTGTTCGATTTTATCTGCACGCTCTTTCTCTCCTCTGGTCTCTAACTTTACTTGTTCGACCATGAGTTCCAATGCTTCGTTGTCACCTTTCATTTCCTTTAGTTCTACTGCGTCTGTCCTCACGTGTGACTGCACCTCCTGCGCAACGCTGACTTGGAGTCTGTACAATGCCTTTGTGGGTATTCTGGCTAATACCATGTCGACCTGTGCCAAATCTTTCAGTGGCATCTATGTTGAAGTTTCATCCATGTGCACCATGTCATTTGTTACTATGAATGTTGGACTTGCCTGGGCAATTGTGTGAACTGTGTGTTCCTTTTGTGGGGTAGTCCTTGTTTCTGCTGCTGTTTCTCCCTCGAGGAAGGATTCTGTTCCCCTTCCAAACCTCTACATGGTTTTGATTTTCTCAAGGACTTGCTTTATGCCAGCTAGGTCGTCTTGTATTTTCCCTCTTTGGTGCTTGGCTTCTTCGAAGTCTTCTGCTACATGGTCTTGCACCTTCTCGACCACGAGGTCAACGTCGTCCTCTATGATCGTGTTCTTAGGTGGATATTTATGCGCTTTTGCCTTCTTGCGTGTTCCTCCTATCTGTGAAATTGGCCGCTTAGGTGGCCCTAGTTACTGTGAAGTAGATGTCGAGGGGTTCCCTGCGTTTTCGTATCCCCGCTCCTTGTTCCTTTTTTTGTGGGGAAGTGTCCTTCTTTCTTGCTTGCACATCCTTCTTTTGCTGCGCCGACTTCTGCGTTGGTTTCGTCCCTTTGGGCGCAACTTATTCTTCTACAGGTGTCTCGGTTTTTCCTGTGTCCACCTCCTTATATAGGCAAGTCATGAAACTTGTTGGAGAATTTTCCCCAGCTTTTATTAATGTAATAACGCTTTATGCGTACTTTCTCATTGAATTCCATAATTGCTGCCAGTTGATGCCTTTTTGCCATAACTGTCATTTTTCAAATTTTCGCCTTTTCTAACTGTTGGTCATTTTTCCAGCGCATTGAGTTTTCCAAGTGTGCAATATGTCGTGTAGCCGTTGCGCGTGGACATTTTCTTTTCATGGCGCTAAGTCCATTTTTTCTCGGCGCGGTCTTTTGATGTCTGGCACGGTAACTTTGTTTTTTAGATAGACTATGTACATGTTCTCTTACTGCGAGGTAACGTTTTAAGTACTAGGAAGTCGACTGCCCCTATATAGTTTTAGTCGACTCCCGTTGATCATTCCCTTCAGTTATGTGCCTTGCAAATCTTTCAGTTGTACAGATCCTCCATTTGTGACAATCTTTACTTCATATGGCCCCAACCAGTGCATTTTGAATTTCCCTGGATGCTGAAGAAATTTGTTTTCATACACCAAGACTAGGTCTCCCTCCTTAAAAATTTTCCTCTTGATATCTCTGTCGTGCCAATATTTATCTCTTGCTTTCTGTACTTCTTGGTGGAGTCTTACTAGGATCATATCTTCTTCCATCTCCATCAACTGACTTAGCATTTCTTTTACTGCACCTTGTTATGTCATGTTGGTAATTGCTTCTACGCGCAGATTGGGTACCAAGAATTCTAATGGCACCACTGCTTCTTATCCATACACCAACATGGTGTCTGTCCTGTCAACTTTTTGCATGTAGTGCTGTATGACCACAATACTGCTGGTATCTTCAAGTCCCAGTCATCCCTGTTAACATTACAGATCTTTGTCAAGGCATTCTCTAGGATCTTATTAAAGGCTTCCACTGTTCCATTTGCTTGAGGGTGATATGGTGTACACTTTTGATTATAGACTTCAAACTTCTCAGTCATATCCTTGATAGTACTATTGATGAAGTGAGTGCCTTGGTCACTCATCAAAATCCTTGGGCATCCAAATCCAGTGATCACTTGCTCAAATATGAAGTGTGTTGCTGTCTCTGCGCTGCAATCGTTTAGTGGTGCTGCTTCTGCCCACCTCGTTAAGTACTCTGTTGCAGTAATGATATACCTTACTCCTAACCGCTTTGCTGGTGGATTAATTGGTTCCACAAAGTCTATTGCCCATTTTTCGAATACTTGCAAGGTTACTTGTGGTCTTAGGGGAATCTCATCCCGTCTATTAGGTTTACCAA
>SNQJ01S0289475.1:0-10729 GCA_010110895.2 Picea sitchensis | reverse complement strand
AAGGGGGGAGGAATGATCCAGGTGGATATTGGTGGCCACCCACCTATTCCACTTGGACCCCCACCATTACTTCTTTCAGTTTTTCAGTTTCCACACAGTTTACTATTTTTAGCAGTTTTTTGGGTCCTGAACTTCTGGAGCCGTTTTGAGGCCTTAAACGACATTTTTTGGGAAAAAGGGAGTCACATTGATCATATATCAATGTCAATGTTGCTCACCCAAAAGTTGTAGTCCTTGAATAGATATTTCTAATTAGGTATGGAACGCGTCAAACAAAGATCGTATGCCAAAGTTACGTCCTCGGGAAGTTGATGTACCAACTTACCCAAACAGGGCCCATAGTCTTAGCGTTTCATATCCTAGGGTTAGGTCTTTGGATGTTTAGGGTTTTCCATTATTTCTCAATAATAATAGGCCTTCGAGCCTCATTGTAACAAAGTTCAGAGGCTAGTAGCCACCACATCTCTTCTCATAGATAAGCTACCAACGCCCTAGATAGTTTATTTCCATTCTGTCTGTAAGCATATTTCAGTCATTTGTTATTAATGAAATGAAGTCTTATTTCCTCTGCATCTCTGCGTTTATGTGTATTTTTGTATTTCATTGTGTTCCTACATAAATCCAGATCACGATAACTAGTCGTATGTCTAGGCGATAGATTATGAAAAACTTCCATTCAAATGCAAAACATATCAAAAATATTGGAACTTTGTCAAACCCTATCCAAAATCCCCCCCAGATACAGATCTACCTGAAGCCAACGAACAATGGAAACAACCCAAGAGAAAAATAAAATCAACAAAGGAAGGTGGCAATCAACTGTAAGGAAGAAATTAGGCCCCCCTTCCTCCAAACCCCAAGTTACACGATCCTCATAATGAAGCTTCGAAGGGAAATCATCCATCATTAAGAAACAATTAGTATGAAGTCCTCTCTAACAACAAAGAGGACCCTATTTTGAATAACCAAGGGAAACTCGATCCCTCTAGAATCCCAATCCATCCAGAAGACCCTTCTAAAAATACCTAACCCCCTTTCAACAAAAACGCCCCTTCTCAACTAGAACATCTAGGCCCCCTCTCCCCCCAACCCTAGTCCAAAGGGGTGTCTCCCTTTGAATCCACCTCGGAGGATTCAAAGGAAGAAACAAATAAGGGATCAACCTAGAGCCCACATACTAGGAGAGTGGGTAGAAAACTAGAAAACACAAAAGAGAAATGGAAGCCAACAAGGAGAAATATCGGGGCACTCAAATCATTGTAAATGGAATCATCAAGAAAGAACCCATAATTTCAAGAAATAAAAGTGGAACTAATCCTCCCAAGGGGGGACTTCCAAAATCCTAGTTTAAATGATGAAGGTAATCTCTTGGAACTGTAAGGGCATGGGAAGAACCAAAAAGATGAACTGAAGAGCCACTTTTACAGAATATGCATGAATCACTTTTACAATGAAGTTACTTTGTAAATGAAAGTTGCATGCAAAAAATAACTTAAAATAAAATATCAAAGTTATTTAATAGTGATTCACTTTTATAGTTAAGTGAAATGCACTTTACAATGAATGCATGAACTTTTCAAAAAAATAAATAAAAGAGATACTTGAACTCAAGACCTCTTACTAGGTAAAGTAACTTTCTACCTAGTGAGCTAGTGGAAAACACATTATAGTCTTAAGAAGGAGGATTGGGGGTGTTTTTGTTGTTGTGGAAGATGACCTTGGAGTGCATTCTCAATAAAAAATTATTTTCATGCATTCACACATGCACAAAATTTCACTTCTCGAAAACAAAAAGGGTTAGATCTCGGTTAGCTTACCCAAAAAATGAAAAAAATTACTTTTTTTTTTGTTTATCGAGATCTCACATAGTGCATGAAAAAGAGCATATGCGAACAAGAAAACCCTTTCCACTCTATTTCTGATTTTCTGAGATCGCATAGAGCGTAGGGAAAAGAGCATACGCAGATTGAAAATATTAGCAACCTGGAAATAAAAAAAATAGAAAAATGAAATATTATCTCTGTAAAAATTTAAAAGGGTGTATTCATGCTTTATACCTCTAGATATGACTGAAATGGTCGTATATTGGGAAAATAGGAACCTTTTCTAGTGAAATGAAAAGAATTTATAGTTGAAAGAAGTGCTCAAGATGTAATGGAACAATCCCCTCAACCCAAAAATGTACAAACATGGAAGAAAACAAATATGCAGCAACACAACTTCAAGATCTCAATCTACAATGAGAGTGGGTCTTCAAATGCGCTTTGATACCATGCTCTAAAACATAGGTATTCCAACATAGGAAAGACATATTTAATAACCACTTACACAACCAGATCAAAGATCAACACACCAATGTTTTTACATGGTAAAACCCCTGTGGGGAAACATCCACGACCCCAACCAACGTGGCCACTTGAGGAAATTTAATAATTAAAAAGAAAATATATTACATAGAGTTTCTCACAATCGATCATTGAAAAATGACCCTCCATGCTCTTTAAATAGATATCATAGACCAATTGGGTACTAAGCCACATATCGATGTTTCTGTTAAGATCGAGGAGAATATGAAACGTCATACCACTATATGTCGGGAACATATTGTTACCGTCGGATTACAAATGCATACTAAAGAAACAAACTAAGAAACACACTTTAAACTAACGATACATTAGACCAAGTTGATCCTAACTAAATCCTAAGTGTCTAAATATCCTAACATCCCCCCTTAAGAACAACTTGGGATAGGATTGAAGGATTTACAAAGGCGACACAATAGGATAAGGAAGGAGGCATTAGAGACTATACCCATTAATGACAACTTCTTAAACTCCCAACATATATTGAAGTTTAGAAAACTTCTCTTTTGTAAGAGACTTTGTGAAAATGTCTGCAACTTGATCTTCTGTAGGGAGGAGGAACACTTCAATAACTCGATCATGAATGATCTTTCTTATGAAGTGCATGTGGAAATTGATGTGTTTTCTATGTTGATGTTGAAATTGATCTTTGGAGACCTTGATGACACTTTTATTGTCACAGCAAAGGGTGATTGGATGCTACTGTTGGAATCCAAACTCTGAAAGGATTTGTCAAAGCCACAAGGGTTCTTGACTTGCATGAACCGTTGCTCGGTACTCTGCTTCTGCTAAAGAAAGAGAAATAATTTGTTGTTTCTTATAGGCCCAAGTGACATGTCTTGAATCAAGGCTGAATACATAACCTGCAGTAGACTTTTGATCACCAGGGTCGTCGTCCCAATCTGAATCAGTGAAACCAACAAATAAAGGAGTCCCCCTTGAGTTGTAATGTATCCCAAATTGAATTGCACCCTAGACATATTGAAGTATCCTTTTCTAAACTTTCGAATGAATTTTATGGTGTGTTTGCAGATACCGAGCAAGAAGACCAATAACAAAGGAAATATCATGACGTGTATGATTCAAATATAAGAGGCTACCAACTAACTGATGGCGGAAAGTGGAATCAACATTGGGATAAGTACAAGTGGAAATAAGTTTGAATCCAAACTGGAAGGGAGAAGGGGTTGGTTTAGAATCATCCATGTGAAAGTGGAAAAGAAGGTCAAAAGAATACGTAGACTAGGAAATACAAATTCTTCCCTTGATTTGCAATACTTGGAGGCCAAGGAAATAATGCAAAAAACCTAAGTTGGTCATTTCAAATTTCTTCTTAAGGCTAGTTTTCAAATGGTTTAAAATTTTAGGGTCACTACCAGTGAGGATAAGGTCATCAAATAAATAAAAAGTATTATGATATGGCTTGCTACTTTCTTGGTATAGACATTAGGGTCAGAATAACATCTAGAAAATACAGTGCCAAGAAGAAAGTTGTCCATTTTGGCATACCAAGCTTGAGGAACTTGCTTAAGACCATAAATGGATTTCTTAAGGCATCAAACAAGGTAGGAGTCATTATATGAATAAAGAGGAGGTTGTTCCATGTAGATTTATTCTTTCAAATCCCCATGCAAGAAGGAAATTTAACGTCCATCTGATGGACCTCCCATTGATGTGAGGAAACAAGGGCGAGAACAAGCCAGATGGAATTCATTTTGGCTACAGGGGAAAAGGTTTCATTATAGTCTATACCTTCAACTTGAGAGAAACATTTGTAAACTAACTGGGCCTTATGTCTTTCAACACTTCCATCTGATGCATACTTATTTATGTACACCCATTTACATCTAACAAGTTTTGTTCTTTTTGGAAGAGGTATAAGATCCCAAGTGTCTTTTGTCATTAAATAGCGATAATCTTCATTTTTTGTTGTGTCCCAATATAGATGACTGGAAGCTTCTGAAAATGTTTCTAGATCACGATTCTCTTAAACCTGATCCAAAAGAGAAGAGGCTCGCTAGAATTGTGAACATGTTCGACACTCATCTGAAGGATCATCGACAATATCACCAGCGGCTTCTCAAGTTGAATAGACCCATTTGGGAAGTTGTGGTTGCGGGTTCATGTTCAATGGAATCATATTTAGGAAGGTGAGAAGGAAGAGGTGTATTTTCATCCTTGTTGTCATCACCTGAAGAAGAAAAAACCAGAATATGAACATAAGATGGCACAAACACCGAAGATGGCTCATAGGCCAAATAAGGCATAAACGTCGAATTAGGTTAATAGTCTGATATATTTTCATGGCTCCCTTCTTTATATTTGGTAACATAGGCTTAAGAACGTTAATATGGCCATGAAAGAGTGGGCCAAATTTGTCTTTAAGGCCCCAGATCTAGAGATATACTCACTCTCCAAGAATATGGAATAAATAAGAGGAAAGATAGAGGTTAAGAAAGTATCTCATACCCTCGTGAAAAAAGAAAAAGATGTATTTTAGCACTTCCACAAGTCCCTTAGAGTTGAAGAGGAAAAAATGAGACTTAATTCAAGGAGTCTTTGGTTGAAGGTTGGAGACAGGAACACAAAATTATTCCATAGACATGCCAAAGACAAACTTTGGAAAATAAACGTATAATAAATTAAGACATGATATGGTGAGGTTTTCACTTCCTTTCCCCAAATAAAGGATGTGGGATTATGTCACTTCAGGTACCTATATTTGGAATCTGAAGAGGTGTACCAAGAGGAAGTAGATCATCTTCTTGAAATCATTCCTAAAGTCCTTAGCGAAGAGGAAAATGATAATTTGACCAGACCCATCACTGAATAAGAAATCTATGGGGCTATACATCAAATGGAACTTGATAAAGCCCCAGGTCCAGATGGGTTCTCTACACATTTCTATAAGTGGTGTTGGCACATTATCAAATCCAACCTTATTAGAATGGTTCAATACATCCAAAATTCCTTGTGCATGGGGGGAAATACCAACTCATGTTTCCTAGCCTTAATCCCTAAAGAAGTCAAACCATCTTCCTTCTCCCATTTTAGACCGATCTCTCCTTGCAATGTCTCATATAAGATCATCTCTAATATTTTCACCAATAGAATCAAGCCCTTTCCTCTCAATCCTCATCTCTCCGAATCAAGGGGGATTCATTCTGAATAGGAAAATTATAGATAATATTATCCTCGTTCAATATGATATCCACTCAAGAAAAGTTCAGGGGAACATGGGATGATCATCAAATTGGATATGCTCAATGTCTTCAACACTGTGAGACACAACTTATGTTTGCAGTGCTTTGGATGTTCAGATTCAAGGACAACTTCATTGGTTATCTTGCATCTTGCGTCAAAATTCCTTGGATACCTATTACATATTATTTTCGTCATCCCTATGACCGTTAATGATGTAAACCTATCTGTTGCCTTCAGAGGGATCAGTAGCATGAGTTCCTGGAGAAAGAAGGGAGAAGAACTTTTCCTGAGAAAAGAAGTTGCATTTCCCTTTGTAAAAACCCTATTAAAGAGGATTTTCGCATACTGCACTATATCTAGGGTGCGAAAATGCCTAGTTTTCATAGGCTGCACCATAGCTAGGTCGCATATTTTTCGTAGGCTGCACTATAGCTAGGGTGCGAAAATGCTCGTACGTGGGAAAAACGAGCATCTTCTCGATGCTTCTAGAAGGAGAAACTTCCATGGTGAGGTGGCATATGAATGGTTTGGATCTTACTCACTTTTATGATTTAGTGGGATCATCCTAACCTCCTCACCTTATCCTCTTCAACTTATAAAAGAAGAGGAGCTCTCATGGAGAAAGCTAGCTTTTGAGATTCAGAGCTTGGATTGGATTGAGCTTTGGAGATTGTTAGCTTGGCTAGATGAGCCACTTTGTCAAGATAGATTGTGAATACTATCATATCTATACTCTCAGAATTCTTGGAGTGGAAATATGTGGGGAATGAAGGATAGTTGGAAGGGACCTTACGACATCAAGGCCACGGTTGTAATCTCTCTTTCACATTTAATATGATACAATAATATGTTCTTTCCTATAAAGCTTGTTGTGTTTTATTGTATGATTCCTTGATCACATACATAGGTTTATATTGAGTTTATGCTATTTCTATCACCTTGGTCGGTTGCGTTCTTTTGTAGGTTCATCATTGTATGAGCATTGGAACGGAGCTAGGATGGCGATGGCAAGAGGAAGTGGCATTTAAACGGTATGTCGCTCATCCCTCTTTAGTTAGTAAATTCAATATCTAAAACTTAAGGAAAATGTCATGTTCTGGTGTGTTTTGTTCTAGATCTAGGTGGGTCTAGGGAGATCAGTTAGTGTCTGCACCTACTGATTTATCCAATAAAAAAATTGGCAACTCCATTGGGGATCGAATTGTTTCCTAGTTAGTCTAGTTTCCCTTGGTTTGATTGCTTGTTTTCTAGTTTCTGAGCCTGTGGGAGATCCATCTAGACTCTCTGGATCTGAAAGTTCACTTATAATATTTGTCCTCTTTCCAAATTCCTTTTGTTTACAGACGTTCCCGCACTGTACCTGTAAATGGCCTGCATGTCACTGTTTAAACCAGTGCGAAATTTTCACGCCCTACCCATTGCTAGCTTGTGAAAACTGTTGATTTTCTCACTGTAATATACTTCTGGCTTGCGAACTTGTTTGTAATTTTTTTTTGGATTGGCTCTTGTTATCTTTTGATGCCTAGTTTTGCTTTGATTAGCTGGATTGAACTTTTGGAGCCTATATTGATCTATTTATAGTCTGTTTGACATTCTTTGAGTTTCTTTTAGCCATCTTTGCTTTGTTTGGTTTTGAAGGATTAGTCTCTTGCTTTGAGTGTCTTTCAATTATAAAGTGTGTGTTTTCTTTAGAATTGTTTAGGGAAAGATCAGACTTCTTCTTAATAGTTCGCTTTAAAAGAAAACTTTTAGTTTGGGTTTCTTTGTTTTAAGAAAGTTCATTATTTCTTTTAGTGAAATGTTTGAAAAAAAAATATTTAATTTCTTGATTTATATTAGATTGGGGGCATCCTTGCATTTGAAGTAGCGAAAATTGCATGATTCTTGGCATTTTTTGGTCTTAAATTCTGAAAATTTTTCCCCCTCATGGCCAGTGGGGCCATGAATCGTGTATTGGTATACAGTCTCTTTCAATCATTTCTTGAAGATATTATTATAGATGAGTTTAATAAATTTTGGGACGTTGTGCATCTGGGAATGATAGAAATTTTCTCCTTCTTATAGCATAGCTTTCATCAAAATGAAAAGATTGCATCTTCATCTCTTTGCATAACTTTCGAGTCGGTCAAAACACCATATTCTCCACACCATTTTCCTTTTGAGTAACAACATCCTTAAAATAAAGTGCTTATAAAAAAATGATTAGACATTTTTATAATTTCTAGTAGAAAACCTACATTAGATTAGTTGTAGGGATTTGGAATAGGTGTGAAAGATAACTTTCCAAAGCAACAAACAAACATAGTATTTTGTGATAGGGAGAGTTAAATCCACTTACTACATTTTGTCCTGGGAAGCCCTTCTCACACAAGGGTCAATCACGAGGTCGCATTGAGACTGGAAGAGTTACTCATCCTGCTTTGTTGGTCTTGGTGTAGAGATTGCATCTATTATGGGGGTCGTTTGAAGGTATACCCACAATTATGAGTGGAAGCCTTTCAATTTGATTTAAGGCTAGATACCCCGCCCTAGTGTGTGGATAAGACGGACGATTGTTTCCCTAGGCATCACTGTAGTGATTGGTAACCTTAGTGGCCTATCTCTTTAGGGTATTTACACAAGGTGATTGTGGAGGGGAAATTCTTCACGGTACCTAGAATCAACATTGGCCAAACTCACTTGGGCTCCTTGGAGGGTATACCCACGTTTATGTGTGGGAGATTGCACCAGGGTGTAAGTCCCTTAAAAAGTTCATCAACATAACTTTTCCACCCACTCTATCTCATCCCCTTCTTGCTTTGTTCCCGTGACGTTGGATTTCATCACCAACTAGTGTGCTCATTGTGAGAAGGTTTTGTTTGCTTGCTTGCTTACTAGATTTTTAGCGTGTGTTGTTTGTTTTCCCTAGTGGACTCTAGATTTGATTTTTATTTGATGGCGTCGGTTCCCAAAATGACCAATGAAGGAACCCCTCTAAGGGAACCTTTTGTTTTTCCTTCTTATGGAAACATTGGTCCTCCTCACATCGCTACTTTGAGCCTTTCGAGTCTCACAATTGGATTACTGGTATGGTTGTTTTCCACTTAGGTAATCCCAAATGTACTTAGAGATTCAGTTGTAAGAACTTCCCCCCAAGGACATCAGCCTCGTGTTGATCCTTCACCTTCTTCACCAGTAAGATCTTCTTCACCTTCTCCACTTGCAAGGTCTTCTTCCATTTCATCTTCTTCGCTGAGTGAAAGCTCTAAAGCTAGTAACTCAGTGGATAAGAAGAAGAAGAAACAAAAGAATATGAAGAAGAAAGATAAACAAGGATCTAAAATTCCAACCACTGTCGGACGTGTTGGAAAGAAACCAGTTACTATTAATCATGTTGGGAGTGTTGATGATGTCAATAACACCCAAACAACCCGTAAAACCAAGTACCCTTAAGATTTGTAAGGGTAACCATCTTCTTAAGGATTTCCCTGGTCTATCTAAGGTTATAGAAGCATGATCTACACAACCTCTCCAACCCCTGTCGTCAACCTCTAAACAACATGTTGATGACCTCCCGTCAACGAAGAAGATTAGAGTCAAGTTTCCTTGTAAGTTATGCAGAGGGAGTCATCAAACTCACATTTGTCCTCATATGGATGAAGCCTCAAAACTACTAGAAGACATGATTGTTTCACTGCCTCAACTTCCAGCTATTTATCGCAAGCTTTCTCTCAACCCACCTATAGTTGATGGAATGATCAATTTGGTTTCCCCATCGGTCAGTCCGGTTGAACATGTAGTCAATATGGTCACATATTCAGTTGAACCAGTTAACAAAGTGGTTGATCTGATCCATCCTCGGTCGATCCCACTCTCCCATTAGAGAGTGAAACCCAAGCGGTCGATCTGTTTCCACATGTCAACCCCATTCTCCCCTTGGAGAATGAAACCCAAGTGGTTGATCTAATCTCTCCATCGGTCGATCCTACTCTCCCGCTAGAGAGTAAACCCAATACTATCCATGTTTTTCTCATTGATACAGAATCTACCATGCCGGGGGATATTCCTCCTTCTCCCGTGGTAACCCCTCCAAGTAATGAGGTCATCCATTTTGATTGGGGTGTGCTAACTGGACCTCGTCTTCCCTCTTACATTCTTTTCTAGATTACAGTACAAGTTTGTGGTCGAGACATTCCTCAGACACTGATAGATGAAGGTGCGTCCGTTAGTATTTTGTCCTCTTTTTCTTGGAAATCTTTGGGTTTTCCTCAGCTTGTGACAATTACGTAGAATCTGTTAGCTTTTAATAGAAGAATTAGTCAACCTTTAGGGACCCTTCCTCAATTTCCTGTAACTTTGGGAGGGAAAACTATCTTTATTGACATCATGGTAGTCCAAGATCCCTTGGATTTCGCTTTACTCCTTGGGCGATATTATGTCTATGCCATGAAAGCTATTGTGTCTACTCTTTTTTGTGTGATATATTTCCCTCACGATGGACGAGTTGTGACTGTAGATCAACTTTCATTCATTGACCCTAACTGGATTGCCTCCCTAAATGGCTCTTATATGCAAAAGGTATCACCCCCGCCACAGGTCAATTATGTAGCATTGTCACCCATGGCTTCAACTTCTGATGACTTAGATCCAGTAGTTGACATGGTGATCTCTTCGATAGGGTCTTTAGAGCCTGATCTCCTTACCCCTGTTGCCACGCTTGACATGTGTTCCTTCCATAATGTGTTCCTTCCATCTAGTGAAGATCTCTTGGAAGCCATGATCGAAGTTTGTCCCTTGACATGGTGTCCTTCCAGAGCATTGTCCTCTTGGAATCCATGATCAAGAAGAGAGTTCTGAGGATAGTTTTTACGTCTCTGAGGCAACCTTGTTAAAAAATGAAACAGAGGTCCTTGAGCATGATTTTCTGATTTCAAGGTCATTAAAAAATGAAACCAGCTTGAGCATGATTTTCTAATTTCAAGCTCATTAAAAAATGAAACCAGCTTGAGCATGATTTTCTGATTTCAAGCTCATTAAAAAATGAAACCAGCTTGAGCATGATTTTCTGATTTCAAGCTCGTTAAAAAATGAAATTGATTTGTTCCCCCTCTATGTTTGAGTTAATTCCTTCGTCTAGTATTTGAAGCTTCATTTCATCTGCATTTGCAGTTGAACGAAATTAA
>SNQJ01S0289473.1:10833-21018 GCA_010110895.2 Picea sitchensis | reverse complement strand
AAAAATAAATTTGGCTCCCAAAAGAGCTTATACTCGATCTCACCCAAACCCAGAACCTGCAATAGCAACTGATAATCCAGAACAGTTGCTTAGGAAAAAGATCATTACAGAAGGTTCAGTAAGTCATAGTCCCCTTCATAGGTCCCCTTCTCTTCCAGAGGAGCTTGTTTCCCTTCAAGATCTTGACTTTGACATCCTTTTTGAACAAATCCTGTTTAGAACGAAATCTGATAGCTTTGTGGCTGAAACAGTTCTAGACCCAACCGTCTTACAACCCTGGATCCCTAAAGTTCTATCTCCCACTGCTAAACCTCAAACCACTCACTATGTGCCAGGTAGCCCCTCCTCATCCTCGTATTATGTCACCACCCCACCTATCATCCAGGTTGTCGTCTCGTCCCCTCCGCCTATCATGGCAGCCAGGTATGCTCCCTTGGTGTTGGTCGCACCTCTTCATGCTATGCCTCAAGATTATCAAATGAGACTTCCTCAATTCGATGGCACAGGGCCCTTGAACGCACAGCAACATGTGGATAAAATGAATGACTATTTTGACCTACAGGAAGTAGATGAAGCTGACGTTTAAATGAGATTGTTTGCGCATAGTTTAACAGGTGACGTTAAGAAATGGCACAAAGGATTACGCGCTACTTCGGTGCTTGACCTTACAGCGTTTCAAGGAAGTTTTCTAGACAGATGGGAGGTAAAGAAAAATCCTCTCTGGATCTTGTCATAATACGAAACCATCAAAAGAAAGCAAGGTGAGACATTACAAGATTACTACACCCGTTTTAACATTCTGTACAATGCAATTCCAGCCGATATTAAACCTCCACAAGGTTTGGCATTGATAAAATTCCCTGACGGTTTTGACGCCGATATGTCGTATCAATTAAGGGAAAGAAACTCCACCACCCTGGAGGACATGCAGAAAAGCGCAATAAGTGTGGAGGCCAACCTATTGGAAAAAAGGGCATGACAGAGGACAGAGAGGAGAGTCACAATTAAAGAGGAACCTTCTAAATCAACTTCTGATTCCAAATTGGATTCCTTATAGAGCAATGGAAAGAATGATGGAGAGACTTACTGTATCTGAAAGAAACACTCCTAGAATAAACCCACCAGCTCCTCAAATTCGGAATCCTAAATTCAAAAGAAACCCTCCTCATATCAGGCAGAGAGATCCTAGGGATCAAAGGGAACAGAGAGGTCTTGATCAAATCAAACATGAAACCATACCAGAAATTTTGTAGATGATATGAACCTGTAGAATGTTGACTTGGGAACCTTCTTCAGAATTCAAAGACCTAAAACCAACATCTATTCAACTAGTTTTGAAGCTTAGAATGATCCAGGAAGGTTACTATCCTTCCTCCATTGGAAACAATGAAAGTTTCCCTCTTCCCACTGAGCTCAGGACTTCCACAGGTTTATCAGGTACCCTCCCAACTAGATTTCCTCTAGACAAGGACTCCCTTCTCTGCTATACAATCCCTTGACAACCTCCCTTGCCAGTGTTGGTCTCTTTCCAGTGGGTGCTAAGCTATAATCCTCTATAGCTTCAATCGATATCTAGGTCTTCTATGCTCCAGGGTGATCATTAATTCTTTGGAAAAAATTCCTATTTTCCTCAAGGACAACTTTCTGATTTGTTTTATCTTTCATATCTTTGTAGGTGAACACCTCTATTCATCGCACCATATATTTGTGAGTCGGTTACTCACTTTCTCATTTTTCCTGTTGTTGTGAGTTACTCTTCCTTGCATCTTCTTTGTCTCCCGTGTGTCTGCTCCTATGCCTCAACCTCTACATCTCCTCTATTCTTCTTGCTTGTTTGGTGATTTTTTCCACCTTTGGTCTCTTCCTCTACCAATCCCTTGGGATTCCCGTGGCTTCCTGTAGACGCGACCTTCTATTAAAGGTCTTAATTCCTAAAGGGGAAAATCCATAGGGTGTCCTTTTTCTTCAGGTTATTCATTTGAAACCTCATATTCTCAAGAGGTCATGATTGTTAGCAATATTAACTGCCTTAACCACCAATCTTTTTCCTTGATAATAATTCACGTGGATTCTTGTAGTTTCAAGAATGTAAATAGGTGGTGTTTTCATTTCACAGGTGCATGTTGAAGTGTTAAGAAATATTCATGTTTTCTTCATTGAATATTCTCCATTCCACCTCACTGATCCACCTCATCATCCCACTTCATCAATTCCCACTCCCCCTTAAAAAAAGATGGTGTTACATTCCCCTCCCCCTTAAAAAAACATCGTCCTTGGTGTTTAAAACACCATATATATACACAATTATACAAAAACTAAAAATGTGTATGGCATCCTCATGGAATTTTCCAGGTCCCATGTAGCCTCATATAATCCAAAGTGCTTCCATTGCACCTTGACCTACACGATGGATCGATTCCAAAGCATTGTTTCTCTCCTATCTAGTATGCATTGAGGTTAATGCGAGAATTATCCCTCTGGTTCTACATGTATCGCATTCCAATAAATAACATGATTAGAATCATGAATATATTTATTCAACAAGGATACATGGAATACATTATGTTCTTTAATAGTGGGTGGTAATAGAATTCTGTATACTACTGGCCCACTCTTTCTAGGACTTCAAATGGTCCACAATAGTGGGGTTCCAACTTAGCACATGTTCCCATTCTCAAGGAAATTCTCTTGGGTTTTACTCGGAGATACACATGATCTCCCACTTTGAACTTTTTATGGGTTCTCTTTATGTCTGCATAGCTCTTTTTCCTATATTGGGATAATTTTAGATTCTTCCTTATCTTAATCATTTCATGTCCCATTTCCTCCAATAATTCTAGTCCAAGTGTGATCTTGTCCATTGGATTGTCCCAACTAATTGGAACTCTGCACCTTTTACCATACAAAACCTCAAACGAGCTCATCTTCAATGATTCCTGATAACTATTGTTATAGGAGAACTCTACCAGAGGCATATATTCCTCCCACTGCTTGAGTTGATGCATAACATGCATCCTTAAGATGTCTTCTAACACTCAGTTCACTCTTTCGGTCTGACCATATGTTTGAGGATGGTAGGCTATGCTAAACACCAATTGTGTTCCCAAGCCTGCAAACAAGCTTTTCCAAAATCTTGATGTGATCTTAGCATAATTGTTTGAGATTATGTTCTTGGGTAGACCATTTAATCTGAAAATATCTTTCATAAAAACGTTAGCAACATCTATGGCCTTAAAAGTAGATTTAATAAGGATGAAATGGGCTTCCTTTCTCAACTTATCTACTACAACCATGATTGCATCATGTTGCTTAATTGTGAGTCATTGTAATCCATTCTTCTCAGACAGATGCACATAGTAGCCACATCTCTTCTCAGAGATAGCTACCACCATTCATGCAAGTGTTTCAGTTCTGCAGTTTTATGGTTTCATCCTATTTCATTATTAAATAGAAGATATTTTTCATTGGATATATGTGTTATTCTTCATATCTCTGTGTTTATTGTATTCAGTTTGTTAATTAGTTCGTTCCACTCCTAAATCTAGATCAATGGTATCAGAGCGGTCTGCTCTTCATTTATTTTTCTTTGTGCATGTGACTGACAAGATATGGGTATAGGACGTTGGGACTCGAACCAATCGATCCATTACAAGATCGATCACACCGAGCTCGAAAACAACCCATGGGGGATGAAAATAAAGATGATGGAGCAGGAGATCCTATTAAAATGTTTCTCGAGGAATCCCTCGCATGACAAAGGAACGAAATAATGGAAAAAATTGCGCAGATCCTTCGACGACTACACACAGGAGAAGCATATTCATCAAGCGGCCATGCAACCCCCTTCAAGGTAAAAGTAAATTTTGATATCCCATTATTTGAAGGACTAATAGATGTGGATGTTGTAGATAAATGGTTGAATCTACTCGAAGGGTATTTTTCGGTCCACAATTTTTTCGATAGGGAAAATATCACTTTTGCACTCCTCAAGGTCATTCCCCATGTTAAAGATTGGTGGGATAATTACTCTGATCAAAGGGTCATGGAGGAATATTCAATGTTTGTGGTGGCCCCTACATGGGATTAATTCAAGGATGCCATTAAAGAATAGTACTACCCTGTTGGAAGCTACGAGGACTAGTACACTAGATGGACCACCCTACGTCAAGAAAGGGACCAAATAGTACCAGATTTCACTAATATTTTCCATACCCTACGCACCAAATTGGGTATCAAATACTCTAAGCATCATCTAGTGCTCAAATAACGTGGTTGTTTGCAAAGATACATTCAAACAGAAATGGAATTTCTAGACATCGCCTCATTGTGCACGGCTTAAAGATACGTTGTCAATATCAAGCAGAAAAGGCAAGAGTTTGGATCTGCAAACCCCTCACAGTCAAAGCAGGGCAAAGGTAGCCCCAACCCACACAGCAAGGGACCAAGTTGAGATGGTCGCCCTCAAGACAACTAGTCCAAGCCGCAACACAAGAAGGGCAATGAGAAGACGAAGAAGGACACGAGAAAATGGTGTGAGTACCATAAAATCCCTTGGCACAACACCGAAGAATATCACTCCAAGCAGTCCCTCATGGTCGAACTGAAGGCTTACGATTCAGAGGTTGATACTGATTTTGAATCAAATCCTAAAGGAGAGAAGAAAATTATCTATGTTGAACCCAATGCCATTGTCGCTACCACCAAATTCTAGCCAAGCGAACTAGAAGAACCAGAGGAAGGGGAATGCCTCTTTCACTCGCAGATGTGGGTAAAGGGGGCTCCACTTCATTTCATTGTCGATATCAGTAGTCAGAAGAACCTGATTTCAACAAAGTTCATCAAGCGGTTGGACCTGCCAATGACACCACACCCACAGCCCTACATCATCGACTAGCTTCACCAAGGAAGAGATCTTCATGTTAGCCAATAGTGTCGTATTCCCTACGGCATCAAGACTTTCAAAGATGAGGTACTGTGTCATATTGCTACCATTGAAGTTTGTGATGTTATTTTAGGATAACCATATTTGTGGACGCTTCATGTTGTGTATGAGTCTAGACCCCACAGTGTTATTATTACTTTGGGTAGACAAGTGTACAAGATACCAGAGGTAGCACCGCCTACTGCTATTTCTTTAATCTCTACTAAGCAATGTAGTAAGGTCATCTCACAGACTGGAAATTTTGTCTTCTTTGTGATCTGTGCTCACAATAAGTAGAAGGTCACTACCACATCTGTGGCCTCTACACAGAGCCTCTCTTTGCATCAAAATCAAGTGGACGGGATTGTGGAAGAATACAAAGACATCTTATCCTCACCTAAAGGGGTACCGACACACTGCCAAGTCAAGCATCTAATTGATTTGACCCCCGATGTACCTCTACCTAATGGACCAGTATATCATCACTCAGTGATGGAAAATGATGAAATTAGGTGACATATCCAAGAGATGCTTTGAAAGGGGCACATCAGACCCAACTCCTCTCCTTGCGGAAGCTCAATTGTACTAGTGCAAAAGAATAACAGGATGTGGTGACTCTGCATTTATTACAGAGCCTTAAACAAAATCATAGTCAAGAATCGGTACCCCATTGCTAGGATTGATGACCTTCTTGATCAACTCAAGGGGGGAAATTTCTTTAGCAAGATTGACCTAAAGTCTGGCTACCACCAGGTTCCCATTGAGCCAACTGATGTATGGAAGACAGCCTTCAAATCAAAAGAAGGTATCTTTGAATGGCTATTCATGCCCTTTGGATTAACAAATGCACAAACCACTTTCATGAGGTTGATGGATGATGTATTGAGACCCTTCACCAACTCCTTTGTGGTGGTATATTTGGATGACATCCTCATCTTCAGCAGGACGTGGGAGGAGCACATGCGGCATATTCAAAAGGTTTTGAGCACTCTGCGGAAGCACAAGTAATATTCCAACTTGGAAAAATGACTGTTTGGCATGAACAGGATCCAATACTTGGGCTAAATTGTTGATGAGCATGGGGTACATGTTGATCTAGCTAAGATCCAAGTCATTCATGACTGGCCATCCCTGACCACATTGACCGAACTTTGGAGCTTCTTGGGACTAGAAAAATTCTATCGACGGTTCGTGTTGGGATTCTCCCATATTGCATGGGCCCTCAACCAGGTGACTAAGGGTGGTGGTAGGGACAATTTCGTGTGGGGGGAGGAGAAGCAAAAAGAATTCGATGATCTAACGCATCGCTTGTGCTCAACTCCAGTACTCTCCTTTCCCGATCTGCAACAACCATTTGAGATTGAGACTGATGCATCTGACTATGTTGTGGGTGGAGTTCTCACTCAACACAGGCATCCAGTGGCATACCATAGTGAGACACTCTCTGAAACTGTCTGAAAATACCCCACCTATGTCAAGGAAATGTATTCCATTGTACAAGCATGTTGTCAATGGAAACATTACATTCTTGGAAAAGAGACGATCATACACACTGATCACAAGCCTCTGCAGTTCATATGGACACAGGGGAAATTGCAGAATGACTGCCATCAGAAGTGGTCCACCTACATGCAGTAGTTCCATCTCAACATCAAGTATAATATAGGTATCTCCAATCATGTCATTAACTTCCTCATTCGACCTCTTGTGGCTTCACTCACCACTGCACTCCATTCATGTGGACATGAAGCATCTTAGTGGCCCCAACTTTATCAGCAAGATCCCAACTTCACCACCACCTATCAGTTTTTTGGTACAGGCACAACTGTCATAAATTTTCACATTCAGGACAAACTCTTATGCCACCTAGGCCATCGTTGTGTTCCTACAAGCGAGCGTGCAAAGCTGATTTGGGAATCCCACTACAGTCAGGTGGTAGGACATTTTGGCGTGGAGAAAATTGCAGTCGTTCTTCAGAAACATTTTTACTGGCCAAAACTTCGACAAGGAGTCAGCAAGTATACCAGATCTTACATTGTCTGTGCCATTGCCAAGCCAGCCATCAAGACACAAGGCTTATACACCCCTCTTCCTATTCCCGAGAAGCCTTGGGAACCCATCTCAATGGATTACATGTCTGGATTGTCATCCACCAAGCAAGGAAATCACTATGTATTTGTGGTCATTGATCGATTTTTGAAAATGGCCATCCTCACAGTCTACAAGAAGAATATCACAGTGAAAGATATTGCCAAGATCTTCTTCGAATGAGTGTGGGTCCACTTTTGGATACCACAGACCATCATCTCCGACCGAGACAGCAGGTTCCTCAGCACATTTTGGTCGAGTCTCTGGTCTCTGTTGGACACCAAGCTCACAAAATACACTGCTTTCCACCCCCAAAACAACGGCCAAACAAAGGTCATCAATCAGACTATTGTGCACATCCTACACATGTAAAATTATAAGCATCCACGTACATGGGACAAGAGTCTCCCCTATGTTCAACACAATTACAATAGGGCTCTCCATTGCTCCACAAGCCATAGCACATTTCAAGTGGGTATGGGATTCCAACCCTTGGGAACCATTGATATTACACTTTATCTTGCCACCAAATAAACAGACTCTTCCCATGATCAGTTGGTGATTAACAAAGCCACCAAATTCATTGAGTGAATTCAGCACATCTCCCAATAGGTCCAGGAGATTTTGCAAAAATCCAATGCTAAGTACAAGCAGTGCCATGATAAACACAAATTACCACACCAGTTTCAAGTTAGCGAAAATTTTTGGTTACATTTGCAGAAGGAGAGTCTCACGGGGCCCCATCGGAAGCTTTTCCCACTTTTCTATAGGCCTTACACAATCACCAAGACTGCGGGTTGCAATTCTTTTGAGCTCAACACTCCACCCTTCCTTGGCCTACATCCAATGTTCAATGTGGACCTCCTTCGACCATATTTTCCACCATTATTGGACACCTCAGAGATCGCAGAACAACTAAAACCAACAAAGCTCAACCCTGACTGCATGGAACAAGCCTCCATTGATCAGATAGTGGACACACAAGTCAAGGGCACTCACCAGCAGAGGATCCAGCTTTATCGGGTTTTCAAGGTAGGGCAACTCCTACACCAAGGCAAGTGGCTCACCCAGGGCCAAATCTAGCAGAAGTTTCCTCATTTGGTGGGGGAACTCAATGCAATGGAGACCATTGCTTCCTAAGGGGGGAGGATTGATCCAGGTGGATATCGGTGGCCACCCACCTATTCCAACTGGCACCTCTTATTCGTTTTTGTTCAGCACATTCTTTTGTACTTCTTTGTAATTGTGGGTTCTACACTTCTGGGGATGTATGAAGCCCCACACATCCTCTGGGTTGATACTGGTGGCCTCTCGCATGATCCAACTAGCTTATTTTGTATTTTTTCATGTCAACACATCTCGTTGTACTTCCAGGTCCGTTTTGGGGCCTTAAACGGTTTTTTTTTGGATTTCCACAGTCAAACTATAGATGGAGTTATATTTTTATAGCAGAATGTGTATTTCTCTGAAATACCTTTCCAATGGGCTATCACGCGCCTAAAACAAAGGTCGTATCCAAAAGTTACGAACCTGGGAAGTTGAGGTACCAACTTACAACAACTTACCCATATGGGCCCACATGACTTTTGGTGTTTCACCTTCTAGGGTTAGGTTTTTGGATGTCTAGGGTTTTGGAATTCATGAGTAATATCAAAAAGGCCTCTGGAACCTCATTGTAATCCATTTTCTCAAACTGATGCGCATAGAATCCACATCTCTTCTTAGAGATAACTACCACCATTCGAGCATGTGTTTAAGTTCTACGGTTTTACAGCTTCAACCTATTTCATTATTCAATAGAAGATATTGTACATTGGATATATGTGCTATTCTTCATGTCTTTGTGTTTATTGTATTCAGTTAGTTAATCAGTTTGTTCTGCTCCTAAATACAGATCAGTACTCCCACTCTTCTTGGTTAATTTTTTAGTTGGATTTTAGAAAATTCTCCCACTCTTCTTGTTTATTTTTCCAGACAAAATTTAAGGGTGTTCTCAGAGGAGGTTGTGGTTCAAAAATGTGGTTGATTCCCTTATGAATTAAAAAAATATGCAATAGTTTAAGTACTTTACAGAGGAAACTTTCATAGAGATCATTATAAATCCATCTCTTTATGTCATCAGAGGATGTATGCCCTTCTATTGCTTGTTCTTCATAAAAATCTTCTCCAATTTTCTTGACCCACTCATATAGGTTCGTTCAACCACCATTAATTAATTTTGATAACCATTCCTCACCTGTATTTATGTTATTCATGTGTAGCTTTATCAATGTATTTATTTATCCCCTTTGGTATTTCCTCCAGTAATTTCTCATGAGTTTTAGTGAAAAAATACACCCTTGCCTATGCAAGTGTTAGTAAGTTTTTTCCGTCGTAGTTTTTCAAGTAATTGTCTAACTTCCTCTGCCATCACACATGAATCTCCTCCATAATCAGCATCTATGCATGCATGGAACTATTATATAGTCTTGGATTAAGTACTATCGAAAAAAGAAAAGAAAAAAAAACAATGTTATAATCTATGGGATTACACAATATATGTTGTTTGCAATGTAGTTACACATCTATTCTATGCAATAAGAAGTATACAAGTAATATACAAGAATTCATACATAGCAGGAGGAAGAGGAGAAAAGTAGTAGTGGAACCAACAACAAGTAGTCTATTATTATATCATACCAATCACCACTAAATACATATTTATACATTTGTATTAGTGGAAGGTAGTTGCAACTGCCATGACTACCTTGGTCAGTTGATTGACTCGAATATCTAGTTGACTTATCTTCATATTTGATTGACTCCTACAATTGGTCAAATTATTGGCCTAGTCGTCTAGTCAAATAGGTCCTCCAACAAAGGCCATACACATCCCCCTTCATCATGCATGTAGTATTTACCTATAAGTTGTTTTCGCTTGTGGTCATATAGGTTGTGTAGGCCATATTAAACTCAGGACGGTTGCCTCTCATTTCCTAATGGTTGTACAATTGGTTCCTAGGAGGATCCTTGGCTACCTTAGTTTGTGTCCTGAGTGGGAAACGCGGAAGGATGGGCATTAAATGAGATGTACCAATCCATTGTGAAATATCTATGAACCATATTTCCTTTATAGGTGAAGCATCAACCCTACCACTCCTTTTATTGAGAAGACAATGTATATGTATGTGAGTTTT
>SNQJ01S0289473.1:0-10823 GCA_010110895.2 Picea sitchensis | reverse complement strand
TCTACTTCTAGAAAATTACTCCTCTAGAATGTTCTTAGGTGATGGTAGCACTATATAAAGGGGTTCAAGCAATGTAATGAGACATGAAGAGAAGTATTGTATTTGGAGCTGAAACTCATTAGGAGGATGCCCCCTCGAAGAGGCAAGTGAACAGAAGAGGATCCCTTCCATAATAGGATCCATTGTATGGTGTTGGCCTACCTCAAGGGTTTGATAATAATAGAATGTGGTTTCTTCTATCTTGCTTTGTGGATCTATTGTGTATTCAGTATTTGTGGTTATTATATTGGTATATCTATTCAGGTTCTTAAGAAAGGTCAAGCACCGAAGTAGCGCGTAAGCCTTTGTACCATTTCTTAACGTCACCTGTCAAAATCTGCGCAAACAATCTCATTTGAACGTCAGCTTCATCTACTTCCTGTAGGTCAAAATAGTCATTCATTTTATCCACATGTTGCTGTGCGCTCAAGGGCCATGTGCCATCGAATTGAGGAAGTCTCATTTGATAATCCTGAGGCATAGCATGAAGAGGTGCGCCCAACAACAAGGGAGCATACTTGGCTGCCATGATGGGCGGAGGGGATGAGACAACAACCTGGATGATAGGTGGGGTGGTGAAAGAATACGAGGATGAGGAGGGGCTACCTGGCACAGAGTGAGTGGTTTGAGGTTTAGCAGTGGGAGATAGAACTTTAGGGATCCAGGATTGCAAGACGGTTGGGTCTAGAACTGTTTCAACCACAAAGCTATCAGATTTCGTTCTAAACAGGCTTTGTTCAAAAAGGATGTCAAAGTCAAGATCTTGAAGGGCAACAAGCTCCTCTGGAAGAGAAGGGGACCTATGAAGGGGACTATGACTTACTAAACCTTCTGCAATGGTCTTTTTCCTAAGAAACTGTTCTGGATTATCAGTTGCTATTGCAGGTTCTGGGTCTGGGTGAGATCGAGTATACGCTCTTTTGGGAGCCAAATTTATTGTTGATTTATATAAATATATTTTTAGTTTTATGAGTCCGAAAATTACTATTTGCAAGCTTTAACAACCTCTAAACATTATTTATTTTTCAGACTTTATGATTTGCTTAGAAACAGAGCTTTCCTTTTAGGAAAATAAAATGTGGGGTTGAAAAATTCTTCCCCAGTATGGTCGCCACTATGTTAACGCTCTGTAAATTTCCTAGAGGTTGTCAGAAAAGAAGAAATCTATGGGAGGTAACTTTATCCAACCACTTCGAAGCTGGGATCTAGCCCTACCAGCTTCAGAGAGGGATCTCTCTGTATGATTTAGATATGTTTCAAATTTAAAATATTAGGCTATGTAAATAAAATATGTTTGTTTTGTTTGTTGTCGTTTTCGTTGGGAGAGAGCTTTACACATCCATTGGGCTATGGGGTCTGTATTATGAAAAAAAATCTAAACCAGAAAACGAAGAAACTTTTCACAGGGAGAGATAATGCAATTGTTGGATTCTTTTGGCAGCAAAAATGAGGAATAGTAGAAAAGGTGAAAATGTCAATTACAACAAAGAAGCAGTTAAGAATTTCTTTATCGTAAAATCAGAAGATGAAACACTAAAATCTTTTAAATTCAAAATCAGGGTATACAAAGATAAATCCTGCAACGTTCATTACTTTCAAAGATTAGATTTAGAAAACAATGTGATAAATAAGCGAGAATAACATTAACTTAGAAAGGAAAACATCACCAATGAGTACACGCAAGAATCCTGTGGAAACACCTCTTTGTATTAATGGAAGATCTCTTGAAAAATATTACAGTCTGGTAGCTCGCAGGGCATAAAAATCAACCCTCAATACTTTGAAAAGTGAAGTATTTATAACCAAAATTACAAACAATCCCGTCATTAAAGATCAGGACGTGGTAAATCTATTTTTAGCTTAGCTAACTTAACAAACTACAAAAATCTAGGAAACTGTTTGATGATGTGTCGAAATTGCATGCTGTTTTCTAGGTGAACCGTTGGTGAGGCCTCTGCACGACCTCATCTGACTGGATAGCTATTTGGGCTTGGATAGCTCATCGACTACTCGATCAGATTGCAAAGCTCTTCCCATTGAAGATGACCAGGAACGACGACCTTGAGTAACCTTCGGTAAACTTCATCCATCTCCGTGTACTTAGTAAAATTTGGCTTGATGATGAAGATGTACCAGATCTCATGCTGTATGCTGATGTCCAACTGTAGAGCATCTAGGAATGCCTTGCCAGTGATACTGCCTTGTATTCCTGAAAATTTCGAACTATCCTTAGCCACAGTGGCTAGTCTCTTTTTGTAATCGGGGAGCGTCATCAATTTGTCATTTATCACCCTCAAACCAGGAAGACCCTTCTTCTGTAGAGCCTCGATCTTGCTGAAAAACCTTTGCACCCCTAGGTCCATAGACTGAACCTTTTCTTCTAGCTATAGCATCAGTCCACTCTTGGTCAGGACTCTCTTGACCTCAAGGATGGTCTCTGTTCTGTCTTCAATTCTCAGATCTTCCAACTCCTCTCTAGTTTTAGAATTCAGGAATTTGATGATTTCAATAGCCTCTGTGGGCATCTCTCCCAGTTCTTCTCTAATATTCTTGATGGCTTGTTTACTTCTTTGCACCAATTCATTTTTCTCAAACATAATTTGTAGCATTGGCCATATTTCATTCATAGACTTGGTGATGTCTGTCCAGACACTTTCTTTGACTTTGGCCAGTGTTTTGCCTGCCATTGTTTGCTTCTGAAGCTATTGTAACTCTTGTTTGAGTTGGTCTGACACTTTTTTTTCCTTGAAGTAGCTGGTTTGGTAAGAATATTTTAGTTCCTGGAGGTTCTCAATCTCCTTTTTGAGCCTGCTAATCTATGTTTCTTGCAGATTCATCTCTTCCATAGAATTTAGCCAGTTCAACAGTCTTTTCCAGAGACGTCAGTGGATTTGCCGATGGAATTTATGCTAGTGACGTTGTGCTCACTCCTGAGAGTGGAACTACACTCAATGGAATGACTTCCATGGGTTTTGATTGCTCTTTCTCTTTCACTAGTTTCTCCATTTCAGCTTCCATTTCCTTCAATTGCACATTCTGCTCCATGATCAACTTAAGCATCTCATCTTTTTCTCCTTCTGTCTCTGCCATTTCCTTTGCATGTGAGTCTACTGTTGGTGGTAGCTTCAATTGTTTCCTCAAAGACGTTATGTCAAAATTTTTCTTCTTGATCATCTCCTCGACTGCTTTCACATTCGAGGGATCATATCCGATCTTGAGGACCAGTTCCTCCAATGTCTTAATCCTGTTATCCTTGGTAAAGGATGATATTTTTTCCAACTTCAACTGTGTCTGGACATTATTCAGAGATACTTGTAACTTGGAGGTAGCAGTGGAAGCATGTGCCAATGTGGAGAAAACCATTTCTCCATTTTTCCTGTGCAGATCCATTTGATCAGCTGGATGCACATCCTTAGTCTAGAATTCGAAAGTTGCCCTTTTGTAATCGGTGATTACCTTTGGGTCTGGCACCTGTGCTTGGAGAAATTCCATGTGCTTTCTACCCTTCTCAGTGTCGAATGCCGATAGTAGTCTATGTTGTGCAATCGACATTTGCTTCCAAAACTGAGCATATGTGCTGCTGGTCAACGTCTGATTCTTTTTCTTGATCAAATCATATTTCTCAAAGATACTCAGCTTCGGTCCTGTTTTTCCTGGCTAGTTGACTAGTAGAGTATCTGTAGGTTTCTTTGGCAATACTGAAGTTATGATCTGCTTGCTGCTGGTACTTAGGAGTGATCGATCCACCTCCGTCATTGTAGTGGATGGCATTGCCTTTTCGCGAGCCGTGTTAGGTGCCTGAGTGGTTTTTGGCCTCTTTGTGTGCAATTGGAACTCCTCAGATGATACTTCAGTGACAGAAGGTGAAGTGTGCTTCTTGGGCCTTTTATCCTTTGGAATCCGTGGGGTATTCATCTGTGCAACAGTGACCGAAGGGTCCTGTTGTTCTGTCTCAAATAGAGTGTTTGGCTCCCATTCTGTTTGGTTTGCAAACTTCTCTACTTCAGGCCTAGATATGTGAACATACAGGATATTCTTATTTTTGATTCTTATCTCAAAAATGATCTCGAACGGATCAAAGTGCCACTTGAAACTGACAAAAAACTTCATTTCTTTTAGCAGTCTGTCTGCTTCCTCCCCAGCGCCTCGGCTGTTGTAGATGAAAGAACCAATATTCCCTTTGATTCTGAGCTACTGCTTCTTCTTCAAAGACACAAAATGTATGTCGTCTGAGTTTATCATCTGCCTTATGTATTCCAGGGCGAAAATTCTAACAGGTAAGTACTTGGGTAGTTTATATGGGGCCAACTCGCACCCATAGACTCTTATCTCAGTATGATTTTGGTACAGGTATCGATCGCCAGTCTTTGTAAGGTTTGAGAGATGTAGAATCCTCTGAATTTCCTCATTAATTTTGGGTTTGGGTCTGTCGCTGAGCATACTCACCACTGGGTGGTAGCACTGCTCGATGAATTGCTTGAAACTGAATTATGTGGAGTTATGCCTGAGTAGAGAAGTCCATGCTGTTACTGCCTGTGGTCTACCATCCTCATCCATCTTCCGCATAGAAAATAAAATTTGTCCACTTGGAAGAAAACGAACAGGTATGCTAGAATTGTAGAATACCAGAATAGACCTTCTGTGGAGAAATTTATGAATTGTTCGTGAATGTTGTCTGCCAGGAATGTGCTGTAGTCGAACTATGTAGTGGGTTTCTCATCGGTGGAGAAAATAGACAGAAATCCCAAAATGGTTTCATCTACCCATTGGTCTGAAAAATATCCAAGCAAGGCACATAGTGATGTGATGACCTGGTTTCCTTTTATTGAGAACGTGGAGGAAGGATAAGGGGGGTTTGTAGTGGGGATTTGAGCGGATTGTGGAAGAAAAAGCTCAAAAATCTGAGCTCTTTGAGGGAACGACACCTTCTGGTAGATCTTTGTGATGATTTCGACGTTAAAAGGTGAGGCAGATTTGTCTTGGGATATCTGCATCATTTGGTCAATGGTTTTTGGTGTGATGAGGAAAAGAATTTCCCCGGTCGAGGACACAATGGCTCTTTGTTCGGGGATATAATGGGCTTGGCACTTGAGGGAGAATTCTGGGGGAAAAGATACAAGGGTAGGTTGGACTCCCAGATCCCAATTTTGTCACCTTGGTCTAGGAAGACTTCTTTAATTCATCACTGTAGGTCTGCGAAGTCAAAATCACATCTTGTGTCTGCGATTAAGTAATCTTTGTCGGCCAGAGGAATCCTATCGAGTTTGATGGGAGGCAGGAGAAAATGATTCTCCTCTCCTTCTATTCTCTTTGACTTTGGTGCCATCACTGTAACAATACCTTCAAATAAAACAAAGGTTAGCGGGGACGAATGTAGATGTGGGCGACTGACTGTAACGGAAAAGGAAAACGTGGAAAATTCTCTGGTGCGACAACTGGGTAAATGGTGAGGGAAAGAAGGGTGAGGGTAGTTTTGAGAAAACGGATAACCGTTGGGCACGGGAGACAGGTCAGCTGGTTAACAGATAAGTTAGCCAGTAATAAATGGCCAACGGATCATTTAGAGCGTGAGATGGCAGGTGACAATGACTGAAGCATACAATTGAGTGATGTGGTGGGTATTGATTGGGGGAAAAGACCATGGCGAAGGGACTTGACATGGGTAAACGAGGGAGAAAGAATGACAGAGTTATGGGATGTGACTCTTAAGAAAAAGGTGGATAATGACGTCCTGAGGTGACGAGGTACGTCAGATAGTAATAGGTGACGGGGTTCAGAACCAATTGATTCTTTCCATGTGTAGATAGGGGGTCTTCCATAGGAAAATTCCATTCCAGACCCCCACCCCACCATTAAAAATAGAACGATCGGGGGGGTCCGAAAAACACCATGGGTTGTTGATTTGTGCGCTTCCTTCTGGCTACTTGGTCGTATTATTGATCTTTAAAAACACATTCCGGACCTCATTAAAGAAAACGAGGCGGGAGGGGGTCGAATAATATGAACCCGTAGATCACAAGCGTTGAAAGGCGTTGTCGGATGTGTGCATATATTATCTTGATTCGGACCCACCATTAAAAGGTAGAATGAATTAGGAGATGCGGAAAAAGGTGTCAATAGTCTGGGTGTGAAGACATCGATCGTTCATGCATATTTATACACTAATTGCGGCGTGAAGGCATATGCACAAGAAAATACTTAGGATAAGTGCATATTGTAGGTTTTCCCAAGATTTTCCATGTTTCTATCACCAAAGGGGTTAGACATCAAACCTTTTAAACCTCAAGACATGGTTCAACGATGATCATCCATTTGGTTTTATTGAAATAAAAACAAACTACCCTATGTTCTAACCTAATTACCTATGACAATTAGCCCGGATTAAATTGTTGGACTAAGAAATTACTCTATCTGGGGTTATCACGACCAGAATGAAGTGATGCAGTTGGAATTTATTCACTAACTAACCTAGATCCACTTGGCTAAGATTAAATAGTTTAGCCAAACTTATTCACTCACCCTATCAACATCAATTTAAAAAGAACTTGGCCATGCTTGAAGGTATGGACCAAGCTATCGATTGCATGGGGCTCTATTGATTTCTTTTATGCCTCTTTTATTCTTTTTATTTTCTTTTCTTTTCCTCAAATTATTTGCAAAATGAAAAATCGGTGACAGAAACAAAAACACTAAAGAGATAACATTTAAAAACTTAGGATAAGTGCATATCGTGGGTTTTCCCAAGATTTTCCATGTTTCTATCACCAAGGGGTTAGACATCAAACCTTTTAAACCTCAAGACATGGTTCAACATTGATCATCGAGCTGGTTTTATTGAAATAAAGCAAACTACCCTATGTTCTAACCTAATTACCTATGACAATTAGCCCAGATTAAACTGTTGGACTAAGAAATTACTCTATCCTGGGGCTATCTGACCAAGAATAGGCAGTCTGGTTAGATTTATTCACTAACTAACCTAGATCACTTGGCTAAGATTAAATAGTTTAGCCAAGCTTATTCACTACTCCTATCAACATCAATTTAAAAGAACTTGGCCATGCTTGAAAGGTATGGACCAAGTCATCATTATTGCATGGGGCTCTATTGAATTTCTTTTATGCCCTCTTTTATTCTTTTTATTTTTTCTTTCTTTTTCCTCAAATTATTTGCAGAATGAAAAATCATTTGACAAACAAAAACACTAAAGAGATAACATTTTAGTCACCAGTTGATCCTATAAATTATAGGGTTATAACAACGACTCCACCCGGGGATGGTACTCTCCTTGTGAAGTGCCAAGAATCCTGATTCCTGATGTTCCGAAACTTCTCCATAGTCACCTTTGTTGCTTGATCGGTTTTATTTTGAGAATTGGAAGACAATGTTTAGTGGCTTAGGGCCTCTCTCCTGGCTTCAACCATCTGATCAAAGTTATTCACTCAGAAAATTGCAAGCAAAATGGAAGTGGTTTGTACAATGGAAAGTGTGACTTCAGGTCCCTACTGAGGCGGTGAATAATGCTTCAGCATTCTGCCATTTATAGGTCCTCCTGGCAGATCTGTCCCATCACTGTTTTTGAGCAAGAAGGCATTATTTCCTCTGAATGCTTGAATCATATATGGTCCCTTCCACAGATTGTTGAATTTGCCATGCTTTCCCTTGTCTTCATTTCGGGAATCCCATCTCAGCACCAAGTCACCTAGCTCGAAATCATCTTCTTTGGTTCTTTTGTCAAAGATCTTCTTAATGATTTCTTGGACTACCTGAGTCTTGTTGTATACTTCTTCCTTGGACTGCTACAAATGGATCATCTGGTTTATTCTTCTTTGGGATTCGCTCGGCTTGGCTTGCGTGCCTTGCAGCAATTTCATGGCAGGAACTCCTAAGGAAGTGGGAAAAACCACTTCTGTTCCATAGACCAGTTGATATGGTGACATACCGATTGACCTTTTGGTGGTCAGTCTGTCAGCCCATAGTGCGAAAACCAACTTGTTATTCCATGAATTTTTGTTTTCTTGCAAATTTTTCTTGATAATGTTTACCAAGGTTTTATTTGATGATTCCACCAGCCCATTTCCCCGAGGGTAATAAGCTGTGGAGTGTCCCAAACCAATATGATACTGGTTGCAGAAATCTATGAGTTTCTTAGATCGAAAAGTAGCTGCATTGTCAGTTATAATCTTTCTAGGACATCCAAAATGGGACAAGATATTATTTTCAAGAAATTTAATAATGACAGAATCAGTAGCTTTCCTGCTTGGTACTGCTTCGATCCATTTTGTAAAATAATCCGTGGCAGTAAGAATCCACTTGTGTTGGCTCGAAGATGGAGGATGTATTTCTCTGATGAAGTCTAATCCCCATTGCTGGAAAGGGGCTTCAACAAAGATTTGTTTCAGGGGCAGAGGAAGAAGTTTCCTTTTTCCCTTGAACAACTGACATTTATGACACAAAGTTACTTTGTGATGCACATCAACAAATAGTGTTGGCCAATAGAATCCAACTCTGAGGATTTTATTAGCTGTGGTCTTCCATCTCAGATGACCACCACAGTCTCCTACATGAAAATCCTGCAATACTTTGTCAGCTTCATCCTTCAATAGACAATTTAACAAAATACCTCCAAGATCTTTCCAATACAAATTGCCTTCTAGAATGAAATTTTTTAATGCTTTTAATTTCAAAAACCTAGCTTTAGTTTTGGTCAAACCAGGGGGAGCTTGTAAATTATGAAAAACAAATATCAAGTCTGCGTACCATGGAGGTTCATAAATACCTCTTTCATGCTTGGAGTCGCCTATTCACCCTGTTCATCTACTGCAGCTAGGAAATTAATGTCAAGAGCATGGAAATTTGATTCAGCCATTAACTTTGCTAGACCTTGACCTTTAATTAGTTTAGTAGGCTTAATCTCTATGTCATACTCTAGAATGATAGCAATCCATTTTCCTCTTCGGCTGTCCGGATTGTCCTGGGTTAAAATGTCTTTTACTACTGCATTCAAAACATAGGCAATGGTGTGGGAATGGAGAATATATACTCTAAAATCATTTATGTCTTTCACCAAGGCAAAAACTTGTTTCTCCATTATTTTATAATTCAAAGCAACATCTCTTAAAGCTTTACTAAAAAAGGCTATGGGCTGTTCATACCCTTCGCTGTTTTTCTGTAGTAATATTGCTGCAATGGTATGTTCAGAGGCGAAAGAAAAAAGATTAAAATCTTTGGTGAAGTCAGGACTGATCAAGACTGGAGCCTGTGTGAGTGCACGTTTGACTTGTTCAAAAGACTGCTTGGAATCTGTGTCCCATTTTATTTTTGTGTCATTTTTTAACATGTTTTTGATGTTCCTGAGAAGCTCAGCCAGGTTGGGTATGAATCTTCGCAACAAGTTTATTTTTCCGATGAAAGACTGTAACTCTTTGATATTTCTTAGGTGTTCTAATTTCGGAATGGTCTCGATTCTGTTGGGGTCTATCTTAATTCCGTCCTTAGAGATTATGTGCCCTAGCAATTTACCTTCCTCTAATTCGAAAAGGCTCTTCTTAGGATTCAAGGAAATCCCAAATTTCCTGCATTTCTCAAAAACTCGTCTGAGATGTCGTAATTGCTCGTCATCAGATTGGGAAAACATAGTTATGTCGTCTAGATAGATGACAATAAATTTTTCGAGTTCTTCCACAAAAGCGATGTCCATCACTCTCTGGATAGTGGCCCCAGTGTTCATCAACCCAAAAGGCATTTTCACATACATGAAAGTACCCCATGGTGTTGTGAAAGTTATTTTCTCTTGGTGATCTGGGTGAACGAGGACCTGATTATAACCTGAGAACCCATCCAGTAAAGAGATCCGACTGGATCCGACTACCTTTTGTAATATGTGGTCCATTTTTGGAAATGGGTAGTTTTCCTTCATAGAGGCCTTATCCAGATTTCAGAAATCGATGCAAAGCCTGATTTCTCTAGATTTCTTTCAGGTTGGGACCAAATTTGAAACCCATTTGGAAAATTGTAATGGAACTATGATTTTATCATCATACATTTTTTTGATTTCTTTTTCTATCAGGGGAAGTAGCTTGGGATTGATTCTCCTAAGTTTTTGTCTGAAAGGTTTTTGATCTTCTTTTATTGGAATCCTATGTTGTATGATGCTGGTGTCATAAGCTTTCAAGTCCTCGTAACCCCAGGAAAATATGTTTGAATATTCCTTGAAAAGATCAATGTCTTTGAGTTTCTGCTAAGGGGGTAATGATTTGGAAAGTTTTACCATCTTGGCTTTCTCTTCTGTCCCTATATTACAATCTTCCACTTCTTGACCACTGGATTCAATTTTCGGTTTTTTAGCTACATCATTAAAATCAAATAGGTCTTCTAAAGGAACTAAACCCCTAGGTAAAACATTACTTTTTAAATGCAAAACATTAACTTCTATCTCATCCTCACCCAACTCTCCTGAATCTATCTTATTTACACTATCATTTCCAAAATCAGGTCTTTTTACATTTTCATCCTCATTTTCTAAGTCTATGTTTGTACACTCGAAATCATTTTTACATTGTAGAAAATCTTCAATTTGATCATCATTACCAAATACCTACCAGTATCTGATGTTGTCTGGAGGAGTTGGTCTGCACTTCACCTCCACCGTGTATGGGCGAGTGGAACGAAAAGGTATCTTGCATGTGGTCG
This sequence comes from Picea sitchensis, assembly GCA_010110895.2. Classification (NCBI taxonomy): domain Eukaryota; kingdom Viridiplantae; phylum Streptophyta; class Pinopsida; order Pinales; family Pinaceae; genus Picea; species Picea sitchensis. The sequence continues at coordinate 92 of SNQJ01S0289473.1, read as the reverse complement.
CTGACATAGCTAATCCATCTGCTAAAATATTATGTCCCCTAGGCATCACCTGCAAATCAACTTCAGTGAAACATTTAAGGGCATCCAGAACA